>CM050942.1:33361816-33424316 GCA_027789145.1 Solanum arcanum | reverse complement strand
TCACTAAATAAAAAATAAAATAAGCTATATAAAAAGTCAAAACCATGAGCCTGGATGTCAAAGTGTTTGCGATTTCACTAGGAATCAAACATTCACACGAAATTACTACTCAAAATTAGGCCCAAAAAGTAGAATATCACATAACTCAAAAGGGTCTTTTCTTTTCTCTCCAAAAAATTTATAAAAAAAAAAATTTATTCCTAAAAAAATAAAAGACAATTTGTTCCAAGGGACTATCCTTAGGAAAATAACCAAAAAACAAAAGTCAAGGAACCCATCTTAAAAAAAAGACTCAATAAAACAGTAAAAATAGTAATCATTCCTCCATCCTGCTCTTAAAAAGATGATATGTCCCCAAAGCATCAAATAAAATTTAAAACAAGGGTTAGAAAAATTACCTGAGGCTCTAGGACTAACTAATAGCGTGATCTCTCAAAAAAAAATACATCAAGGGTCGTACAGACCCCACACTTCTGTTCATGGATACTCCTTTTCTTCAAATTATTGAGTACTAAGACTTCCTCTTATATGCAAAAATAGGATAGATATGCTCAAATTATACTTTCCTAAAGAAGTATAAGCGTTCTTATAAAGTAAGAACCCAATTGTTAGGTTGGGATTGATCCCACGAGGAAAATGGTTTAGAGTTAACTTCAATCAACAAATACGTCTATTTATTCAAGTCCTTTCCGAAAATAATTAATTTAATGGGAGGGGTTTTCGTGTAACAAAATGTTTAATTATTTCTAAGTAAGACAAATAGCAAGTTTATAACTTTAGTGTTTATCAAGTGATGAGAAAAACTAGGGTGTAAGTGTTCCCCATAGGTTCATAACGTGATAATCCTATCTAAAACAATCCTTTCCTAGTATCTTGCATGCAAAGTGATAAGTTGTGTATCCCTAATTACTTGGTCCGGCAACTAGAGAATTTCACTCCGTAACTTGGTTTGTCTACGTGTGTCTACTTTACTACTACATTTACCTCATATTAAGCATCATATTCAATGTATGGATAAGTTACTACTTTGCACTAATTGAAACTAGCCTATCTTATAGTGTATACTAAATCTATGTTTATAATTCTTTTCCTATCAACCACCTCCTTAGTCCGGCATGTAAAAATAGGGCAATTTCTAACGTATGCACTTGTTTAAAAGACTTCTAAACAAAAGAACTATCAATACATGTAAGCACCTATTCTAGAATTGTTATTTAGCTAGTTTTACCTTGTTAATTACCCATGGTTCCCACAACACTAGTTTTGGATATAGTTACCTATGGAAAGAATTACACAATTCAAAATTATTAAACAAGTATAACAAGTTTGAAGAAAACCTAGACATATTACTTGAATTCACTAAAATATAGAAAGAAACAATTCCAGAAAATTAATGTGTTTTCCAAAAACCAAAGTGTAACTTCCAATAACACAAATCTAAAAAATACTAAAGAGTCTTACCTCAAAAACGAGATTTTTAGTCTTATTTATAACAATAAAGTCCTAAATTAAAAAAGAGTTGTATTTAAGGAAAAAAATATGTCAAAAATGCTCTGCCGTCGATGTCCTTACTCACGGTCTTTCGATGGAACAATCGATCGCCGAAAACTTCCGTCGGTCTATACTTCAAATCTTTTTTAGCATCCACTTTTCAACACTTTCTGTTACAATCGATAGACCAATAGCACGGCCCGTCAGTGGACCTACACTCTGTCGATGGCCTCTGTTCCTCCATTATTAGTGGTTTCTTCGAGACGGGTACTGGACTACTTTCTGTTACAAAAAACGGTTTTCCATGATAGTCCGTCAGTTGATTGACGGACCGTCTCTCCATCCTTAGCCCCACACTTGGTCAGATTTCGCTGATTTGATTTCAACTGCTTGGACCTTCAGTCGAAGATCATCACTTACAGACCGTCACAGGGAAACAGATCTTCGAATGCTCCATAGGTAATCACTTCTGCAGATTTCAGCACAATCTTCAGTGTTTTCGTTCTTGACAGTTTCTTGCAAACACAGACAAAAACACATTAAAACTACTACAATAAGTCCTTAGACACACACTAAACTTAAGGAAAAAGCATTGGAAGTACCGTAAAACAATGGTACATCAACACCCTTAACTTAAATTTGTTGTTTGTCCTCAAGAGACACACTATGACTCACCACAACATCTTTGTACAAAAGTATCTTCTTTTAAGCTTTCATAATCATTTGTCTATCAATACCGATTATTTTCATTGTTTTATGCATGCTATCACTCTTAGGCTCATTCATATGGATTAGACCATGAAACATACCCACTATGCACCGAGACCTCTCCTTTTTTATCTCTCTCCAAGGTACCAACTTTCCAATATTGCAACTATTGTCCTCACTTTGAAAACAACATCCTCCTTTTTCACACACGGATTTCAATTTGAGTATAAGGATTAGTTGTTAACACTCGCTCTCAGAACCAATTCACACCTAGTTGATACTTGTCGCCATATGCTTTCCCTTATTTTAACTTCTTAAAGTTCACCATATTAGACTCTTAGGACCACAATAGGACTTTCTTCTATTGTAATGTAGGCTCAGGGTCAGGTAGGGTACATTCGGATGCATTTTAGTGACTTGTTCCCCTCCTTGTCATAACTTCTAAGCATCCTACCTTTTCATCATTTAGTATGCCCTACTCTTCCTCTTTTTATTCTCCTTTCTTTTTCCTTTTGTGCAAATAAACCTTCTTTCATTTTATTTGAAAATTTTCACTTGATTTTAACTTCGATTGAACCACTTTTATTTTCTTCGTTCAATAATTCTTTCAACCCCACTTTCAAGGATATTCCTCATAATAGTCACCCTTAACTCATGGCTTTGTCATGAGTCAAAGTACCAGATACCCAAAGTTGGATCATGGCCAGGACGAGCTTTTTTTCTACATTATTCTTATGCTTTTGGCATAATGTGAGGTGCACATGTCTAAGAAAGGACAAGGGTCAATACATTGTACCCCGAAAAGATGAGTTGGGGTAGAAAAGAAAGGTCCATTTTAAGATCAAATTATTCGTATAAAAAAAAGATTACTTTCATTTGGTTTTCGTTCATTTAGGCTAAATGTTTACTATGTTGAACAATGTCCTATGATCCTTTCCTAATTGTCTTACACATGGTACTTTTTACAAGACTAATCGAGAAAGTTCTATCTAGGTACGAGCAGTGGACTATTCAACATTGCTCACACTCACTTAACACCTCATTACCCTACAAGATAATTGGATACCTCTTTCGAGCGTTAGATCGGGGGTCATGCAATGGTGTACCTATATGTCATGATTAGAGCCAACACATTGAAAATTCACTATGCCTAATCATGCAAACATTAATTTTAGACGAGCTATCATTGTATTTTAGCCATCATGGTTCAGATTTCACACACACATTTTACCAGGTAATAACATGCCGATTCAATAATAAAATAATCACTCTTGGGGAAAAATAATATAGGCAAGACAACAAGAGAGGATCATGAGTTAGGCTTCTCAGACTTCACACTAGCACTCACTTTCCATTACCTCATGCCCAACAAAAAACATTCAATTGTCCCCAATGCATAAGAAATATACAACAGGGTAGTCGGTGAAACAAAACTGAGGCGCATAACGCTGACGATCAATAAGTTGGCGGGTCCGATTTCCTGAAACCCGCTCCCACAAACGTAGGGACACCATCAGTAATTTCCGCACCAATAACAACATCCTCTGAATTGCTTCTCTCAACATCAACAATCTTGGAGCTAGACTCCCCAGTAGCCAACTCATGATCTCTCATCTACCGGGCCTCCTCATCCATCAACGAGGCTCTTCTCACATCCTCCAACTATGTACGCTCTCTCTTCCTAAAACTGATATGCTCAAATTTACTTCTCGAAAAGAAGTATAAGCGGTCTTATCAAGTAAATAACCCAATTATGAGGTTGGTGTCAATCCCATGAAGAAATTGATCTAGACTTAACTTTAACCTACAATAACTTCTATTTAATCAAGTCCCTTACAAAAATAGGTAATAAAAGGGGGGTTTTAAATAACAAAAGGAATTAATTATTCCTATGTAAACAAGTTTCAAGTATGAATATTTGATATTTATGAAGTGATGAGAGTAACTAGGGCATATTTTCCCTGCAGGTTCATAACACGGTAATTTTATCTATAACAAACCTTTCCTAGTATTTTGCATGCAAAGTGGCAAGTTATGTATCCCAAATTCCTTGGTCCGGATACTAGGAAATTTCACTCGCACCTTGGTTCGGCTACGTGTGTATGCTTTAATTAACCTTACCTTTACCTCATATTAAGCATCATAATCGATGTATGGCGTAGTTGTTACTTTGCACCAATAGATACTAGCCTATTAGATAGTGTATGCTAAATGTATGTTAATAATTCTTTTCTTATTATCTACCTACTTGGTTCGGCAAGTAGAAACAAGGTGATTTATGGATACATGCAAGACACTATTATAGATTTGTTATTTTAGCTAGTTTTACCTTGTTATTTACCTATGGTTCCCAAAACCCTAGTTATGGATTTAGTTACCCATGTTCATAGTTACACAATTCCTATTAATTAGAGAAGAATTCATATACTTATATTGATGAGATTTAACAAAATCTAGAAAATTACTTGAATTCGAGAAAATGGTGTAATAAACGATTCCAAAAAAATGAAGTATTTTCCAAAACCCAATATTCAAAAACCACTATTAGAAATCAGAAAAAAACCAAGAATCTAACCTCAAAAACGAGGTTTTTACAAGAAGTTTTAACATAAAAACGAAATTTATTTATGGAAAATCTGCCCAAAAACGTGTCTGAGTCGACGACCAAACCGACTGACCGTCGAGTCCATGACGCACCTTCGTGGCCTCTCGTCATTCTATACTTAGAATCTTTTCCAACTCAATGTTAAGATCGATGAACCAGGATGATAGTCCGTTGAGTGCACGACGGTCCGTCAATGGCTTCCGTTTCTCCACACTTCGAATCTTTTTAAGACGGGTACTGGGGCTACTTTTTGTTAGGAATGAGGGATATGCAGGATGATTTGTCTTGGAGATGATGATCCGTTGATAGCTTCCGTAGCGCCACACTTGGTCAAAATTCCCGATCTTCCTTCAGCAGCTTTTTTCTTCAAACGACGCTTTCCACCTACGGACCGTCGAGGGGTTTACGGACCATTGAGGGGTTGACGGACCGTCGATTGCTTTGTAGGTCATCACTTCTTCAATTTTAGAACAGTTCTTCCATGTTTTCATTCTGGACATTTTTCCTACAAACAAACAGAAAAATACATTAAAACTACTACAAAAAGGCCTTGGACACACACTAAGCTTATGTAAAAAACATTGAAAGTACCATGAAACCACGGTACATCAGGCACGAGCCTCATCACCCTCTCTGAATCGATGCCTCTAGGTCTTTTCACGTGGTGGCTTTGATGGCGCAATGGTGGTCTAGAATAGTGAAGCAAGCACCGTATCCTCAGCAGGCTCTGCAAGTGTGGTCTCAGACTCAGGTACCCGCGCATCCAGGATCACGATTGTGCCCTAACTTAGGAAAAATTAGAAATCATACCTGGGATCAACATATGCCATCGACGGTCCGTCGATGGGACGACGATCCATCGGTTGGTCCATCGATTAGTGCTCCAGATAAATTTCTGCAGATTTCTGATGATTTGGTCCCTACACATTGAACACCCAATAGTCTAATATTTTTGTGTTTTCTGGACACTTTGTAGACACTGACCCTAGTCTACTCTTTAGCAAACACTTCTAAAAGAAAGTTAACGAAAATTCATACATCATATTAAGTAAAAAACCGAAAGAATGCACTACTCTTAGAAAATCAAGAAAAATCTATTGTTTGCTAGAGGATACATATTGGGTTGCCTACTAATTAGCACTTGATTTAACGTCGCGGCACAATGCAAGACTCTTGATTACTCAAACTTTATCAAGATGGTATGCCTCAACTACTTCATTCGCATTTTCCGCTTGCCCTTGGTAGATTTTGATTCATTGTTCGTTCACCTTGATTCTTACATACTCCTTGTTATCCAACTCAACCACACCATGAGGGAAGACTTGAGTGATCAAGAATGGACCAGTCCATTTGGACTTGAGTTTTCCCGGGAACAAACGCAACCTAGAGTTGAATAAAAGCAAAAAATCCCCAACCACAAGGTCGCGCTTCTCAATATTTTGGTCATGGTACTTCTTGATCTTTTCTTTGTAGAGGGATGAACTTTCATATGTATTCAATCTAAACTCATCAAGCTCATTTAACCCTTTCAACCTCTGCACCACTGCTTTATTCCAATCCATCTTCAGTTTCTTCATTTCTCACATGGTCTTATGCTCTAATTCAACCAGCAAATGACAAGCCTTCCCATATATAAGTTGGTATGGAGTAATATGTATGGCAGTCTTGTATGCTTTCGGGTATGCCGAAAGAACATCATCAAGCCTCCTTGACCAATCCGTTCTACTCGCATTCGCCGTTCTGTCTGACACCTCAACTTGCCCACTAGTCTGAGGATGGTAAGGTGTGGCCACATTGTGGCGAACCCCATATTTCTCAAATAACCTTTTGAAAAACATGTTGCAAAAGTGGGATCCCCCATCACTAACAACGTCCCTTATGGGGCCAAATCAGGAAAATATATTCTTTTTCAAGAACGCGGTGACACTCTTTCCTTCATAATTTGGAAGTTCTAAGGCCTCCACCCATTTTGACACATAATTAACCGCCACAAGAATGTATTTCATCCCATGAGAACTCACAAAAGGTCCCATAACTTCGATACCTCACACATCAAACAACTCAATTACAAGAATGGTATTTAAAGAAAGTTCTTGCCTTCTAGAAATACCTCTATCTCTTTGACACCTATCAGATGCCTTGGCGAACTCATGAGCATCTTGGTGGATGGTTGGCCAAAAGTATCCACATTGCAAGATTTTATGGGCAGTGCGTATACCACTATGATGCTCATCCACAAGGAGGAGTGACCTACCTCCAAAACACTAAACATCTCAACTTTCAGAACACACCGGCGAATAAGACCATCCGCGTAACTTTTATATAAATATTGCTCATCCTAAAAGAACTTTTCACATCATACATGAACTTTTTCTTTTGATTAAATCACAAGGCCGATAGGACTATATCACTAGTCAAGTAATTTGCAAATCGGGAAAATCATGGAATCAAGTCTTGAGATGCGGCCAATACATGCTCATCAGGGAAAGTATAATCAATTTCACCTTTTTCACTTAATTCTTGCATAGATTCATCCTCTAATCTGGATACGTGATCGACAACTTAATTTTCAGTCCCTTTCTGGCTATCACTTCAAAGTCGAATTATTACAACAGTATTATCCATTTAATCAACCACGGTTTCACATCCTTCTTTTCCATCAAATATCTCAAGGCAGAATGAACAGTATGCCCTAAAACTTTCGTGCCAAGAAAATAGGAGCAGAATATTTCAAAGGCAAATACTACTGCAAATAGCTCTTGTTCATCACATTATAATTCTTCTGAGCTTCACTAAGGTCCATAATGGCATAATAAATGGGGTGAAGGATTTTATCCCTTCTTTGTCCCGATATTACACTAAGAGCAACCCCACTAGCATCATACATAACCTCAAATGGTTTGCTCCTGTCCAGAGATATAATAATGGCCGCAGACACCAACTTCTCCTTCAACTCTTGAAATGCTTTCAGTTAGGATTCATAAAAATAAAATTTACACTCTTTATCAAGTAACTTTCAAAGAGGATGTGCAATTTTAAAAGAATCCGTGATGAACCTCCGATAGAAACCCGCATGCCCAAGGAAACTCCTCACACCTTTTACAGAGATGGGTGGAGGAAGTCTCTCTATCACCTCGACTTTAGCTCAATCAATCTCCAAACCCTTCTTTGAGATACGATGTCCCAATATAATACCCTCTTTCACCATGAAGTGAAATTTTTCCCAATTTAGCACAAGGTTGCAATCTTCACACCTCTTGATAACTTAAGCCAAGTGACTTAAAAAATGATCAAATGAGTCACCACAACAGAAAAACCATCCATAAAAACCTCAATGATGTCCTCCACCATATAGGAAAATATAGACATCATACATCTCATAAAAGTAGCTAGTGCACTACACAACCCGAAGGGCATCCTGTTGTACGCGAAAGTTCCATGAAGGGTATAGGAAAATGGTCCTTCTCAGTCCATGTATTCAATTTCTGGTAATTCATACACACTCTCCGTCCGGTCACCGGCCTATTGGAAAAAGCTCATTTTCCTTATTAGGGACCACAATCATTCCCTCTTTTTTAGGCACAGACTGAACAGGGCATACACAACTACTGTCAGTAATCGGATATATGACCCCGGAATCCAACAACTTAATAATCTCCTTCTTCACTACCTCTTGCATAGGTGGATTTAAACGTCTCTGGTGCTCAATATCAGGCTTATGATTGGGCATGAGTTAAATTTTATGTGTACAAATACCAAAAGGGATCCTAATAATATCCTCAATAGTCCACCCAATAGCTCTTGAACCTCGACAACACTTCAACCAAACACTCTACTTGTTGCATATTCAAATCTGATGCAATAATTACACGCAAAATGTCCCCTTTCTCCAAGAAAATATACCTCAAATAAGGTGTTAGAGCTTTAAGATCCAATTTTGGGGCCTCCTCAATAAGTGGTTTCGCGCGTGGAGATTCGTGATGTTTTATATCAAATCCAATATCTTTGGTTTGAGCCGAACATCACCTCTATCAATTGCCGCAACAAATAACCCATAATCTTCAATACAATCACTCTCAAAATTCATGATCACTGCTGCTAGTACCTCAAAACCAATACGCTCTTCTATTTGTACCTAGTACGAACTCTCAACCTATTAAGAATATCACAGATACCGATTAGAGCTCACCATTCTGCCTTATGGACCTACAAATGTTGAAAGTCGCTTCTTTATTGTTCGACCAAAACTTCATCTTCCCTTTCTCCATATCAACTAAGGCACGACCGGTAGCAAGGAATGGCCTCTCAAGAATAATAGGCACCTCAAAGTCCACCTCACAATCAAGAACCGCAAAATAGGCCAAAAAACATAATGACTCAACTTTCACTAGCACATCATGGAGTATACCAATAGGATTCTTCACCGTTCGTTCGGCCATCAGTGGCCGCATCTTAGTGGGCTTTGGGTCACCCTAACCAAACTTCTTATAAAAAGAGAGAGGCATGAATTTATGCTTGCCCCAAGATCACATAATGCTTTTGTAAAGTTTAACAACCCGATTGTACATGGAATAGTGAAAGCACCCAAATCTTCTTTCTTTTCACAAGAGCCTTGTAGCAATAGTACTACAGTGTTGCATCTGATCATCATCCTGAAAACTAACCTATCTCTTCTTAGTTACCATATCTTTCATGAACTTGGCAAAACTGGGAATTTTCTCAAGAGCTTCTATCAAAGGGACATTGATGGAAAGTTGTTTCAACATGATAATAAAACACCGGTATTTAATATCCTTGGTCTTTTTCAACAATATTTGCAGAAATAGAGGTGGTGGTCCAGAAATGGGAGTCATTTTTGGGGTATCTCAGCTTTTTCCCCCATTTATCTACCATCTCACCACTAACTTCCACTGCCCTATCATCTCCTCTATTTTAAACTTCGACGCTGAAGGCGTGGGATGATCCATGGTCTGCTTAACACCTCGCGTAGTAAGTGTCATACAATGTCCATCATTTTTTGGATTCTCGATAGTATTGCAAGGAACAATACTCGGTTTGCGTGGGTTAACCATAGAAAACAATTGGTCCATTTGAAACTCAAGATGCTTGATTTAGATTGCATTTGTATACAATTTTTGCCCTATGTTTGCTAAATCACCTCTCAACTATTTGGCGTGCTCATCACTAGCATCAAACCTCCTCACCAACTTCTGCAACATATCCTCAACTCGCGCCATACTACCTCCACCAACCTTAGGAGAAACTTTCTGATTTTGAGGTGGAACATAGGTCCCACTCTGGTCGTTTCTATTACCATAGTTACCCCGATTGAAGTTCTTGTCGCGGTTGTAATTGCCATCTCGAACATAGTGACCCTCTCAGTTGTAATTCCCATAGTTTTGACCTTGATTTCCATAACCTTGGTGCCAATTCTCCTGATTGGAGCCTTGGGAGTTCGGCCGGAAACCCCCAGTCTACTCATTCAATGGATAACAATCTTCTTCATACTGATTAACCGGTGGTGGTTTAGCCAAATAGTTCACTGCATTTACTTTTCTGCACCCCCGATGACATTTTTTTACACCAACCCAAGCTCAGTTCTCATTTGAGCCATCTATTCACGAATCTCATTCAACAATCACTCGCTTATGAGCATCAACGGGCGGGGGAAGTTGAGGGTTGATCTCATAATCAATATAAGAAAGATCGTATTGAATATTCATTCTGCGAAGTGTGCGGTTTAGTTCAAGATCAAGTGGAAGTATTGGTTCTCATCGACTCTATATACTTCGAATAAACTAAAGCTAGACCAGCGAGAGACAAAAAAAAAGAAAAAGTAAAATCAGGAAATTGTTGACTAAAAGTTTGTAATGTGCTTAAAGTTAATCTAAAAACCACTTTCCCCGGTAGCGGCGCCAAAATTTGAGACGCTCAAATTATACTTCCCTAAAGAAGTATAAGCGGTTGTATCAACTAAACAACCGAATTGTTATGTTGGGGTCAATCCTACGAGGAAAATGGTTTAGACTTAACTTCAATCTACGAATATGGCTATTAAGTCATGTCCTTTCTGAAAATAATTAATTGAATGAGGAGGGAGGTTTTGCATGACAAAAATGTTTAATTATTTTTAAGTAATAAAGTTTATAACTTTAGTGTTTATCAAGATATGAGAAAAACTAGGGAATAAGTGTTCCCCATAGGTTCATAACGGTGTAATCCAAGCTAAAACAATACTTTCCTAGTATCTTGCATGCAAAGTGATAAGTTATGTGTCCCTAATTCCTTGGTTTGACAACTAGAGAATTTCACTCCATACCTTTGTCAAGATACGTGTGTCTAATTTACTAAACCTTACCTTTACCCCATATTAAGCATCATATTCAATGCATGGATAAGTTACTACTTTGCAATGCATGGATAAGTTACTGCTTTGCACTAACTGAAACTAGCCTATTAGATAGTGTATACTAAATCTATTTTGATAATTCTTTTCCTATCAACTACCTCCTTTGTCCGGCAAGTAGAAATAGCGAAATTTCTAACGTGTTCCCTCGTTAAAAAGACTTCTAAACAAAAGAATTATCAATACATTCAAGACCCTATTCTAAAATTGTTATTTAGCTAGTTTTACCTTGTTAATTACCCATGGTTCCCACAACCCTAGTTTTGGATTTAGTTACCCATGCTAGGAATTACACAATTCATAATACTTAAACAAGAAATCATGTCCTTACTTTAACAAGTTTGAATAAAATGCAGAAATATCATTTGAATTCACTAAAATAGTGAAAGAAACGATTCCGGAAAATTAATGTATTTTCCAAAAACCAAAGTTTAACTTCCAATAACACAAATATGAAAAGTACTAAAGAGTCTAACCCCATGAATAGGTTTTTAGTACTATTTATAATAATGAAGTCCTAAAATAAAAAGGAGTTCTATTTAAAGAAAAAAATCCAACCAAAATGCGTCTACCGTCGACGACCCTACTGATGGTCCGTCGATGGAACTACAAACCGTCGACAACATCCATTGGTCCATACATCAAATCTTTTTCAGCTTCCACTTTTCAATACTTTATGTTACTATCAACAGACCAACAACACGGTCTATCAGTGGACCTACAGTCAGTAGATGGCCTCTGTTCATCCATACATAGTGGTTTCTTCAAGACAAGTACTAGGACTACTTTCTGTTACAAGTGATGGGTAGCCATGACAGTCCATCAGTGAATTGATGGATAGTCATTCATTTCGTAGACCCGCACTAGGTCATATTTCCCCAATTTAATTTCAACTGCTTGGACCTTTAGCCGACGATCATCACCTTCGGACCGTCAAAGGGTCGACGGACCGTCGGTGGTTCTGTAGGTTATCACTTCAGCAGATTTCAACATAGTCTTCACCGTTTTTATTCTTGACAATTTTCCTGCAAACACAGAGAAAAACACATTAAAACTACCACAAAAAAGCCTTAGACACACACTAAACTTTAGGAAAAACCATTGAAAGTACCTTAAAAAAGATATAAGAAATTATTGTTTTTATAAGAAACTTAAATAAATAAAATAAAAAGTTTAACCTAGAAAAAACAATTAATTTTTAAGTCCTCGACAGCGGTGCCAAAAAATCGTTGCTTCCAATAGCACACACAAGTGTACGTGGTCTCACAAGTAATAGTGCAATTTAAAAAAAAATTATATTATCGAATCAAAAGGACTTGTGAATTAACTATTTATAATATTTTACTAATTATAATTATTTATTAAAGGGGGGATTTCAAATATGAATATATATTAACTAAGCCAAAAATGAAGATAAAATAACAAAAAAAACAATTAACCAAGCAAACATAGATGTTTACATGATCAATTGATGAATTGATCTTGGATTATGCTTAGCATCAACATAATTTATTGATTGAATTATCTAGTTATTAATTCACGGGGATGATAATATAATAATGGTCTCCCGACCTCTAATCGTTTACCACAATTTACATCATAATTACATTGTTGAGTAGGGAGAATTTGGACCAACTATGGAGGATTATGTTGTCTTCCCATATTTAATCAAAGCAAGGTACCTAGGTATTTCCCTATCCTTGACACAATTTAGAGGATATGCAAGAAAACATCATGCTCCTTATATTCCACGTATTATCACTCTATTCATCTCCTAAGTTAAAGAGTAGACAATATATTTATCTCTATTGTTATGAAGCATGGAAATAGAAATCAGCACAATATACAAAAAAAAGTATTAGAAAAAAATATACAAATTCAAAATTACTAAACAATCACTTTTCAAAAACAAAATATAATCCAAGAACGAAAAGTTTTACTCCACAAAGACATGACCAAATACAACTAGTTATTTAAACAAATGATGTAAAATATAACAATAAATAAAACCCTAAACCAAAAGTTATTTTCTAGATCCTCCCTTTTTAATAATTATTCATATGGAATATTAAAATATTTAGGGAACCATGAATAAAATATTGAGTCCAAAATAAATTAGAAATTTAAAATCTAAAAGGAGTTGAATTCCACATGAATAGTGCTTCGGTCGCGACCTCACATAAATAGGGTCGTTCATATTGTTGCCACCTGGCAGCTTGTATATTTTAAATACTTTACTTTCTTTCTAATTAGGCATATTTACAAATATTAATAAAATATTAACTTTAATCCATTAAGTTCTTTACTTGTTTCTTCTTCTAATCATTCATCTTCAATTATATTTAGCTTCAAATTTTTTCATTTTTCTACTAATTTTATTTTCGAAATAAAATATATTATTTAGCACATTTCAAAGTCGATGTTAAGAAAAGACGAATATAAATAATAAATATCTGGCAAATAATGATTAAAAATATGTATTTTATCTCATATCAATGTAACATGACGTACTTGACCCTGAAGGGTTTCATACAAGCCCTTATCATATCATTACATATGATTAAAAAACATGGGTAAATTTTAAAACATCATCCATACAATAGAAATCATTCGCTAAAGCAATCGGAAGTCTAACTTGTCTTAATTAGACAACTAATACCGTCTTTGTATCCAAAATAGGTCCTGCCCTTTTATAACAGCTCTACAAATGACTTAGGTGAAACAAGGGCCTAATGTGTGATACATGAAGTATTGAAATCTTAAGATTCTGTCTAATGGTGTGGTGTTTGAGGCAGTGTCTAAAGATTTAGTTTAAGTGTGAAGTTAAACGTCAAGGGACGACCAAGCGTTCGACGACTAGCCACCTATGTGCCTTCAGTGTTTTCATGTGCTAATGTGTGTAATGAGTTTATGAGGTTTTTATATGGTTGATAGTTTTTAATGTCATAATGTTGAGTTTTGTAAGGTTTGTAGGTCAAACATCAAAAAACATTGGGTGACATTCGAAAGATAACATTTAGATGTCCTTTTGATTTTTGATGTGTTTTAGGATGTTGCGTGGCTTTTTTGATTTTTTACTTGTTTGAAGATGTTATTAATACCAAGAAGTGTGTGTTTAGAGGTTTAGGGTCTGTGTACCAATCCACCTAGGACCCACAAGGGGCCCTAGAAGAGGACCCCAACTCAATATATGAAGTTGCATGAGAGCTTGCATGCAGTGCCAAATGATGACCAGTCGATAGAACGACGGTTTCTAAACATGGGGAGTCGATGGATCCTGAAAGTGTGCATGTTTTGAACCTCTTAAAAAAATCATGAGACCCCCATCGACGGGGCGTGGTCCTATCAACGGTCCGTCGTTAGCAGGGAGTTGTTTGGACTTGTACTACCTGCATTTTTTCTGTTAAGGCTTGGTTTTTTTTGGGATATTCACCGCAAGTCTTATAAACTATGAGGACAGTTATTTTGGCTGTTTATGAGTATGTTAATAGTATATAAGTCATGAAAATCTCTTTTCGACCCTAGCACCTATATCATAATCCATTCCCTCCTAAAGTTTCTCCATAAACCTCCATGAGAGGTCAAGGTGAAAATGGAGCTTGAAGATGAATCTTCAATGGAGTGTCTTCTTCAATTAACATTGGTTTCTTCTAATAAGGTATGGGCTTTCTTTATTTAAGTCTTGCTGTCATCTTAGAGTCAATTTCAAATATGATATTCAAAGATGAAAAAAGATGAAAAAGTTTAATTTCTACTCTAAGTCTTGGGTTCTTGCATGATATGTTTTCAAACATTAAGATATGATTTTATTGATGTATAATTGATGTTTTCCAATTAAATTCTATAAGAACACTTGACCTTCTAAAATCTCTCAATTTTACTAAAATATTAGTAGATTGAATATGGCTAATTAGTAATGAATTCATGTGTAGATTTTTATGGATTCTTGATTTATGTATAGATTATGATTGTATGGTTTATAGGCTGTCTCAAATTGATCACATGAGTATTGTATATTCTTAGATCCATTGTATATCAAGATGATTAAACTGATATTGACTTGATGCTTATGAATTCTTGTGTAGTTTTCAATGGGCTATTCAATGATGTAAGAATTGCATTCAATTTAGGTATAGTTTATGTTATATTGATAAACATATATTGAATTGACCTAGATTCATGGAGTATTATAGTTTATGTATTGAATTGATGTTAATGAAGATTGTTAAGGGCCTATTGGTATTGAATTGCATGATTTGGCTTTAAATTGAAGTAATGAGAATGGATTGGTGGTACGCTGCCCTAATTCTTTTTATTTTATGTTAATTAGAATTAAATAATATTGTTATTAGTATGGCTCACTTATGGTGGCGGTGCTATTTGCCTTACTTTCAATTGATGTGGTGTTATGATGATCATGGCCTTGTCGGCACTACTTGAAGTATTATGATGATCATGGCCTTGTCTGCACTTCTTCAAGTATTATGTTTATTTGTGTAATTTATCATGTGAAATATGATCATACTCATCTACATTTGATTAAGTGAAAGTATGTGTTTTTCTATTGATGTTATGTGATCATGTTAGACTATGACTATGCCTTTGTATGTATATTCTTAGAGTTGATGTAGGGTTATACTTACTTGGATATATGAGTCTATCATGGTTATATTGATGATGTTATAGTAGTGTTTAAGTTGACCTAAAGTTGATGTTTGTTGTGCCTGTGTTCTTTGGGAATAATATAATAAAGGCTATATGTAAAGTATGTTGTGTATTGTGTTGTTATAGTTGTGTCCCTCACTTGATACATGTATGAATGTGATATGAGATGTCTTGAATAAGGATGCTAAAGACTCTTAGTCTTGTATGTATGAATTACATGTGACCTCAAATGATTTAAGAGGGTCTTTATGTGGAACCTTGAACCTAGTGGTAATGTTATGTACATTGATGTCGAAAGTCGTAATGGTATGCTTCATGTAATGAATGCTGGAATTAAGGTTTGTTGGATGGAACAACGTCATATAATCCTTCGGAAAGTCATGATGAGCGATCTTGTCACCATTGTAAAGTAGCCCTAAAGGACCTCTTTGGTAGGGTGAATGTGATTGGATTATAACTTTATATGGAACCCCTTTGTATGAACCATTAATGTGAATTACTCTATGATAACAGAGTCTAGCACTGAGTGAGTATGATAAAGTAAGTAGCTCTAGGAAAGAACGAGATACTAGAGCACAAAGTAAGACCTCTTCATATTCCTTAACCATGTGCCTAAATGGGATGTGTTCACGTTCTACCATTGGCTAGTAGAACACCCTCATCGGAGTAGGTTATAGGTCCAGCTTCCATGATTTCCTACCATGGCCTATGTCGGTTATTACCTATTCTCATTATATGGGGTACCTACTACCATTAGAGAAGTTCTGTGAAGTTTAGGTGATTGTGTGGGACGCTATCTAGACATTACACAATAGGCTTTGAAGATGTTAGTGAGAGTGCCTAGGTCTTCTGCAAGACCATTACTTGAATGTCGTTATGTGATAAATGTCTCTTAAATGAACTAATCAATGTAATGACTTAAGTTAACAAATTATTTTAAATGAATAAGTACTTATCTAGAGTAGTTAAGGGTTGTCTAGTTAAGGTTTGAATGGGGCATAGGAACGTCACTTCGTATTTTATCTAGATAAGTCTTAGGAATGAATCTTGTAAGGGAAGTTGGTTGATTATGTAGATATTATCCAAACTTAGGTAGTCTAGGTATATTTAGGTAATCTTGAAGAGGTCATTCATGGACGTTATCTTCTTGATTTAATTGAGTAAGTTTTTTCATAAAAGTTGAAATGGAGAATGTCATATTATTTTCCTGTTGTTGAATTCAGTGAGAATGATCTTACCTTAGGTAACCTATAGGATCTCTTAAGTGTTCGTGAAATGGATTGTATGGGCGGTCGTTTCACAACTCACTCAAGTGAACCCTTGAGTCACCTTTGGTAGGAGGATCTCATGTTGATGTGGTGACTGGATTGTAAGTGTATGTACCGCATTACAGGTGGTCTTAATAATAATTTGGTGTGCCTAGAAAGCGTGTATGGGCGGTCTCTCTTTGTATTACTTAACTGATGGGAAGATTGCATGCTAGAATATATTCCTTGTGAAGTTGATAGGCTTCACTGTACCATTAATTCATTCACTGTAACAGTGACACAATTCACAGTAAGGTTTTCCTTAAAATGTGAATAATTGCTTAAATGATTCTTATGTGTTCCTAAGGTGCCAAATGTTGTTCTTATGCTTAGAGTATGATGTTTTAATCAAAATTCATAAAAAACATGTTATTTACTAAATGTCCCTTTTTCATGGTTTTTGCATCGCTTCCATACTTTGTGCATCTAATGAGTTAACCCCTTCTTTTCCCTTTTTGAACAAAGTATAGGGAATTGGAAGTCTTAATATGCCATGGAGGATGGATAGGTTTCTAAGGGCTGAAGATAAATAATTGGTGAACCGTCATCGATTCAAGGACAATATTCACATTTTCCTTTATGTCTTAGTCTTTATTTAATGTCTTGTATGGGATTAGTCCCAAGTATTATATAGTCCAAACTTTAGATGGTTCAATGATATGTTGTAAAGGTTTAATGTTTTAAATAAAAGTCATTCGCTTTCATATTGATAATGGAAAGAGTTCTTCGTGTATGAAGAAAGATTTAAATTCTTACTTATTTTGCAATGTTTTATTTTGCAATGAGTGATATGAGTGGCTTTAATTAGACTTTTTGAAGTCTTATTTGTCGTGTGCAGACTCAAGGATGCTCTAACGTCTTTTGTGTACTTGCGAGTCATTACAAAGTTGGTATCAGAGCATAAGGTTTGGGAGTGTCTTAGTTGTCTCATGAACCACATCTAGTAGAGTCTTGTTCATACTGTGAAGTGTGCCACATGATGAATAGGAGGCTATTGCGTGATAGGAAAAGTTTCACTTGTTCATTTATCTAGTCGTGCCTTGACCTGTATGTACTTTGAGTGTGACTTTCTGAAGATTGGGTTGAGGGAAAGAAAAGATGAGATGTGACTTGTTAGATGAGACATGGGAGGTTGTGATGGTAACCTTAGGTTGAGTTAGATACCTTTTTAAAAGGTAGTATAGTTGAAACAATTGATAAGGTTTAGTGTTAGAAATGTGAAAGAGTGGTTGTTGAACGGGTTTGAAGTTGTTTAAGACCCAACCTTAGAAAAAAAGGTGATGAGAATTGAAAAGGTAAAGGTGAGTTTCTCCTAGTAAGGGGGATGTGGTGGTTAGATGGTTAGACCTTTGAGAGTCTTTAGTTTTCGTGAGATGGACTTCAGCGAGAAAGTATTAGTAAGGTATAAGGTGACTTAAGGGAGTTCCTTGTAGTAGATGTTATGTTGACCTTAGAATGAGTTTCTCCTAAGTGGGGGAGTATGGTTAAGAGTATGGTTGTTGGGAGTGAGGTACCCTTAACCTTTATTTATGTGTTTATTCAAGACTAAAACAAACAGTTCTTAGTAACTTGATTTCTGTTGGAGTCTTTTGTGAAAAATAAGTTTCAAACATTCTCCTTATGATATGCATGTTTTGGTTGAAGTTTTTTAAAATGAGAAAATGAGCTTTTCTGCATGGTATCTTCCTCATGGTTCATGTGCATAGTGTAGGTTGCTAATTGCTTCCTGAAGGTGAATAGTGAGCATGTCTAAATTTTTATATGAGATTGTTTTGTTGAGCATTTAGAAGGAATTTCTAAAGTCTTGCGTTGTTATATTGTGAAGCATGTTCACTTTAAAGCTGCCAGGGATTTCTGCTCACTGTAAGATATTGCAAAAAAGAATTGACTAATTCATTCTTTGATTAAAATTTTTTATAATGTGGTTATAAATGATATATATATATAAGCATTATAATGAATGTACAATGATGTTTTTGCTAATTTGAATGAAGGATGTGAGTCTTATGGCATAATGAACAGTAGAATTTATTCTAGTTTCTTGTTGTATTGTGAATCTCTTAATTATGTGAAATTGATGTTTCCCCTTGATTGTGTGTGGTATAGTGTGTTTTATGGTATTTTCATTAGCTGTCAAGTTGACTCTCTACTCTTGGAAGTGTTCGGAGAGTGACAAGTGTCATTCGAGGACGAACATTGTCCAAGTGGGGTAGAATATAACACCTCCAAAATAACATAGGTGAGAATAGGTCCTAGTGTGTGTGACATGAAGTCTTCAAGTCTTAATACGGTCTAAAATGATTTTTGAGGCATTGTCTAAAGATTTGAGTTAAGTGTGAAGTCAAATGTCAAGGACGACCAAGACATTCGACGACTCGTCACCTATGTGCCTTATGTGTTTTCAAGTGATTTTGTGTGTGTAATGCATTTATGAGGTCCATATATGGTTGATAATTGATTTTAAAGTCATCATGTTGAGTTTGGCAAGGTTTGGAGCTCAAAAGTCTCGTGACGTTCGAAAGCTAGGTTTTATACGTCATTTTGATTTTGGATATGTTTCATCATGTTGCTTGTCTTGTTTGATGTTGTAATATTTTGAAATGGTATTAATAGCTAGAAGTGTGTGTTTATAGGTTTAACATCTGGGCACGACTACACCTAGGACCCAAAAGGGGCCCTAGAGGCGGACCCCAATGCAAGACTTGAAGTTGAATGGCAGCTTACATGCAGTGCCAAACAATTACCCAAACAACGGCTTCTGGATGGAATGATGGCTCGTCCACTTGGGGTGTCGATTGATCCTGAAAGTGTGCAGGTTTGGGACCTCTAAATCAAACAACGAGACACCCATCGACGGGGCGTGGTCCTACCAATGGTCCGTCGTTGGCAGGGTGTGGTTTGGACTTGCACTGCCTGCAATTTTTCTATTAAGGCTTATGGGTTGATGGGAAATTCTCCACATGTCTTATAAAATAAGAGGACGGTTATTTAAAGGTTTTTATGGGTATTTTAAGAGTATATGAGTGATGAAACTCTAAGTTAAACCCTATCACCTAGATCAAAACCCATTCCCTCCTAAAGTTTCTCAAAAGAACCTACATGAGAGCTCAAGGTGAAGATGGAGCTTTGAACAAGGATCTTCATTGCAGTTTATTCTTAAATTATCATTGGGTTATTAAATAAGGTATGGGAGTTCTTCATCTAAGACTTTCTATCACCTTAGAGTCAATTTCAAAGATGATTTTCAAAGATTTAAAAAAGATGAAAAAGTTCAATTTCTACTCCAACGCTTGGGTTCTTGCATGAAACATTTTCAAACATTATGATATGATATTATTGATGTATGTGTTCCAATGAAATTCTCCATGAAACCTTGACCTTATCAAATATCTTAATTTGACTAAAATATGGGTAGATTGATTATGGCTAATTAGTAATGAATTCATGTGTAGATTGTTACTGGCTCTTGAGATATATGTATAGATTATGATTGTATGGTTTATATGATATCTCAAATTAATCACATGAGTATTCAATATTCTTAGATCCATTGTATATTAACCTTATTGAATTGATATTGACTTGATGCTTATGAATTCTGGTGTAGTTTTCTATGGGCTATTGAATGATATAAGAATTGTATTCAATTAAGGTATAGATTGTCTTATATTAATAAATCTATATTGAATTGTTCTAGATTCATGGGATATTATAGTTTATGTATTGAATTGATGTTCATGGCCATGGGTAAAATCCTATTGGTATTGAATTGGATTATTTAGCTTTGTATTGAAGTGGTGATAATGTATTGGTGGTACACTACCCTAATTCTATTTATTTAATGTTAATTAAACTTGAATTATTTTGATTGGTATGGTCCACTTATGGTGGCAGTGCTATGTGCTTTACTTCAATTAATGTGGCCTTGTCGGCGTTACTTTACGTATTACGATGATCATGGCCTTGTCGGCCTACTTGAAGTATTATGATAATTTGTGTATTTGATTATGTGAAATATGATCATACTCATATACATGTTATTAGGTGAAAGTATGTGTCTTTCTATAGATTAGGTGATCCTGTTAGACTATGGCTATGTGCTTGTATTTGTAATCTTAGAGTTGATGCATTTTTATCCTTACTTGGCTATATGAGTCTATAATGGTGATATTGATGATGTTGTAGTAGTGTATAGTATGACCTAAAAATGATGTTGGTTGTGCCTATGTGCTTCTTGAATGATATGCTAAAGGCTATATGTAAAGCATGTTGTGTCTTGTATTGGTGGACTTGTGTCCCTTACTTAATACATGTATGAATGTGCTATGAGTTTTCTTGACTTAGGATGCTAAAGCCTCTTAGTCTTGTATTTATGAATAACATGTGACCTTGAATGATGTTAAGAGGGTCTTTGTGTGAATCCTTGAACCTAGTGGTGGGGTTATGAACATTGAAGTCGAAATTCGTAATGATATACTTCATGTAATGAATAATGTATTTAAGGTTGGTTGGCTGGAACGACATCATCTCATCCTTAAAAAAAACATGATGCTATCTTGTCGCCATTGTAAGGTAGCCCTAGAGGACCTCTTTTGTTTGATGAGTGTGATTAGGTTATGAACTTTATATGGAACCCCTTTGTATGATCCTTTAATGTGAATAACTCTATGAGAACAAAGGCTAGCACTGAGTATGGTAAGGGAAGTATCTCTAGTGAAGAACGAGAGACTAGAGTACAAAGTAAGCTCTTCATATTCCTTAACATTGTGCCTACGTGGGATGTGTCCATGTTCTACCTTTTTCAAATGGAACACCCTCATCGGAGTAGGATACAACTTCGTATTCCATGATTTTCTACCATGGTCTATGTCGTTTATTTCCTATTCTTATCATATGGGATACCTACTAGCATTAGAAAAGTTCTATGAAGTTTAGGTGGTGGTATGGTTCGCTATGTAGACAATGCACAGTAGGCTTTGAAGATGTTAGTGAGAGTCCCTTGGTCTTCTCCAAGACCATTACTTTAATGTCCTTATGTGATTAATATCTCTTAAATGAACTAATGAATGCAATGACTTGAGGTAAGAAAGTATTTTAAACAAATATGTACTTATCTAGAGTAGTTAAGGGTTGTCTCGTTAAGGTTTGAAGGAGGAATAGGAATAGTCACTTCGTATCTTACCAAGATAAGTTTTAAGAATGAATCTAGGTAGGGAAGTTGGGATATTATGTAGACATGATCCAAACTTAGGTAGTCTTAATGATATTTAGATAATCATGAAGAGGTCAATCATGGATGTTTTCTTCTTGATTTGCATGAGTAAGTCGTTAGACAACCTTTGGAAGGGAGAATGTCATATTATTTGTATGTTGTTGTATTATGTGAGAATGATCTTATCCTTGGTAGTCTATAGGATCTTTTTTAGTGTGTGCGAAAGGAATTATGTGGGCGATCGCTTCATATCTTACTCAGGTGAACCTTACAGTCACCTTTGGTAGGAGAATCTGATGTTGATATGGTTGATGGATTTTAAGTGTGTGTACCTGATTAGGTTGGTCTTAAGAGTCATTTAGGTGTGCTTAGAGAGGGTGTATGGTCAGTCTCTCTTTGTCTTACTTAAGTGAGTCTTAGGATATCTTTTAGTGAGAATATTGCACACTAGAATATATTCCTTGTGAAATTGATAGGCTTCACTGTAAGAGTAACACAGTTCATTGTAAGGTTTTCCTAAAAATGTTAATAATTACGTAAATGATTGCTCCTAAGGTTCTAAATGTTGTTCTTATGCTTATAGTATTATGTTTTAATCAAAATTCATGAAAAACATGTTATTTACTAGATATCCCTTTTCATGGTTTTGTATGGTTTCCATACTTAGTTCATCTAATGTGCTAACCCCTTCTTTTCCCCTTTTGAATAAAGTGTAGCGAATTGTAGGTCGTAATATGCCATAGAAGATGGATAGTTTTTTAAGGGTTAAAGATGATGTATTAGTGAGTTCTCATTAATTCGTGGACAATATCCACATGTTCCTTTATGTCTTAGTCTTTATTTTATGTCTTGTATGGCCTTAGTCCCAAGTATTGTATACTCAAAAGTTTATATGGTTCAATGAGATGTTGTAAAGGTTTAATGTTTTAAATGAAAGTCTTCTGCTTGTGTATTGACTATGGAAAGAGTTCTTCGCATGTGAAGAAAGTATTAAATTCTTACTCATTTTACAATGTTTTATTATTCAATGAATGATACAAGTGGATTTAATGATACTTCTTGAAGTCTCATTTACCATGTGGAGACTCAAGGATGCTCTAACTTCTAGGGTGTACTTGTGGGTCGTTACACCTTTCAACATAATCTGTGCATAAAATGACTACAAACAAGCTGCTAATGACGCATATGTCCTCGAACCTTAGGGACTCACCACAAGCTAGGAGAATAGTCGATCAAAGCTTGAATCAATAGAATATCGCCCTAACAACCGGAACCTACACTTTGTGAAAAATGTAGAATATATGGGTTTAGTACAAAAATTGCACTAAGTATGATAGTCATGCATAAAATCATTCTAGAAGGGATATTTTTGTTGACAATAACGCATCAACCATGTTTGAGAATCATCATGCACTTTAGTATAAAAAGCACAAGTCACAAGCATACTCAACATATAGATCATCATTACATAATATAACGATCTCATAAGTAACCCTGCATTATACTTGTTTAATACATAGACAATGATATCAATATCTCATCAATACAAAGTACAACTTTTAGGCCACCATAATTATGCTCACCATTCTTTGATATCATCTTTAGTTAATACTAATAGAGAAGAAAACCTTCACATTTACTAAGTCATAAAAAGTAATAAAACTCTTAGAAACAATCCATGTTAAGCATTCATATTTATGTTTTGTGTTCATATAAAAATACTCAATAGAATCATTATTAGCATAATTCATAAATCATTATTACTTGGAAAAAAATACCCCATAAATGCTCTCAAATCCTACTTGTGCAATGCATGGATAAAGTCTCATACAATCTCTCCCACTATGTAGTACTTCTTGAATAGACATAGCTCATCCTAAACTTGACCTTGTGGGAGTTAGTCTTAAATGGAATACACAACATGAGCATTTATGGAATCTTGTGTCATGCCCCCACACAAAAAAAAGGTGTCCTACTTGCATAAAGTACGACAAAAATGTATTAGCTTTCTGGCGGATCTAATAACTTAATAACCTAAGAGGCACATAGTTATGGGTTAAGGAGATTTCTACTAGAAACCCAAACGTTACTTAACCGGGGAGCTTCCATCTTATGAGACTTCTTTTAAAAACCCAGCCTTACCTAAAGGGAGAGCTTCTATCTCATATTCAATATCCACTCAATGCTAAGCGTAATTCGCATGGGAATTTATTGAATCCTAACTTGTTTTATTAGGATAACTCATTAGATCATGCATGAGAATAAATTTTCACCGTCTATGTCTTTATATTAGATTCAGTTAGATGAGTAATCTAGAATCTACATTATGTGAGAAAACCATTCACATCTTATTCACTATTTGTTCATTAGAATAGTCTTTTCATCAGCATAATAATATCATTATAAGTATGATCATTGATATTTCATGCATAGTCATGTGTAAGTGTCTGCGAAAGTAAAGACATTCACAACACCACAGTTACATCAAAGTCTAGATCACTTTACTTTCTATAAAAGATATTCTAAAAGCATGTATGCAACTCTCATAAAGCATGTATAATATCATATATTGCCCCACTAAGAACCAAAGATCATATTCATTAAACACATTGAGAATTCATTATATTAGACATGTATACAATCATAGTTCAAGTAATCAAGTCATTAAATGCATGACATATATTAGTCATAATATTGGTCATGTTGGTGAAGTCTTTCAACAATAATACCATTTACAAATAAACCTATATGATAGCTCCACTCCTAAAGCTTTAACATTCTTGTTTCATTCATATTAGCTTTTACCCTCATAGCCATAGAAATCACAATTGTACTGTCAACCTTAGTATAAAGAAATACCTCACATATTAATCATTTATGCCTAACTCTAAAGATAATCTAGCCATGCGATGCATTCTTAACCAATTATAGTCATATATCATCATGCAAATTCAATGTCAACTCTACTTAGTTATGATTAATCCTATAATCCCTAATATAATCAATTCATGTGAACAAGATTTACCTTTAAGTAATTCATATTGTGTTACTCAAATCTCAAGCAATTCATGAAGTAATTCATCAATCATGGAATATCCCATCCAAGCCCTCGATTGCCTCTTTCATGGCATAAACCAAACTATATCAATTTCACACTAAAACCTTAGGTTAATAAATAATTCATCTGTAATCATACAAAAAAATCATGTAATTATACTATAAATAACCATTAACCACTCAATTCGATCAACATATAACAATACTCACACTTCAAGATCGAAATTAGAAAAATAGGGAAATTCATGAATTCTTGAAACATAAATAAATCATTTAAAACAAATTTAGAAGGAATCCATGAGATTGGAGTCGAACTCTAACTTTTAGGTTTTCTAGTTTTGAAATTTGGGGTTTTGGAAAGGCTCTATGGGTAAAATATATCCATACATTAAGATCTACCATACCTTATTAAATATTTAACATTAATTTGAGAAGAAAAATCGTGATTCTTCATGCCTTATCTTCTACTTAACTTCTTCTTCTTTGTAGTTCAAGAGATAGAATTTTCGAGAAGATGAACACTTTTGGATTTAATTTTGGAATTTGGCAATTCATGGGGTAAAATGGGTAGGTTAATGACTTAAAAGGTCTTATAAAGGTATATTAAAATGATATTAATCGATCTCATTTAATAACTACCTAATTAGGAATTTACCAAAAGATACCTAATAGGTAGCCCATTAAAGGAACCAAGACCCGTCAAGGGAACCATAGACCATGGTTGTGCCTGTGGTCCCTTGAAAAGTGGCCTAATCTTGGCGATTCCCCAAGCGGTGAAGGAAACCCCATGAGCTTTCCAAGAGCCGTGAAGTGACTCATGAGAGGGGCCCTTTCTTGGGCACGTAATGGCCACCAGGGGTCATAAAGTCCCTCATGGTCAAGGTGGAAGTGTTTAAGCATGTTTGGCAGCCTTGGCCTCCTTGCCATTTCCCTTACCCAATTACCTTTTCCTTTTTCCCTTAACCCGTGAAGTTAACCGTCATGTTTACGCTTTATAATGCTCTTCTAATTTCTGAGGTGTTACAGATATACCATCAATGTTTTTGCAGTATGACTTCCCAATAATCAATAATAATGTTATACTATGATTTTTATACGTTCATGTGAAAGAAATTTCAAGTATGAATTGAGTAAAAGCATAACAGGACTATGTATTCACAGAGGTATCAAATTTTCCATTGATAAAAAAGAAACTAAGATTTCTAAATGAGTTGTGAGTTCAAAAGATATTTCAAAAGTAGTTACCTTATTTAAGACAACCGTTTAAGCAATTATCTCAAAGCATAGGAAGAATTATGTTTTAAAACGTATGAGCATGACAATATATTATTCGGAGTAGTATTAAGCATCTATATGAGGATGACTTCAGAAAACTTAAAGTCTTCATAAACCATGCATGTTTGCATGGGTAAAAGTACATACTTTTAAGATAATTCTTTATTTATTTTTATTCGTAACTTAGTGGGTCTACTTAGTTGAGGTGTCCTGTATCCCGGAAAAGTATTGTATTGTTCTAACAGCGTGAGTAAGACCTATCATTATGTAGCTCATACCAATGGTTGTTTTTAGAGAATATCCCAATAGAGTTAAAGTGTATTTTTATATATCACTTATTATATTGAGTTCAAAGATGAGAAAGTATTTTGTAAAAATTCAAATGATTTAAATTATTTACTTTTTTATATTAAGCTTGAGTACATTGTTATCTATTGCAGTCCTTTCATTCAGTTATTTTTTATTTAGATATATTACATACTTGTCCATTTAATGTACTAATGTCATTCGACTTGTATATCTTTTAATGACGCAAAGATATTTTCATAGGATCCCCAACAAAAGTTTGTTCAGATCACTTCATCCGCTCGTCAGCTTTCGAGTGAGGTCTCTTTTCTTCTTGAGGACTTTAGTTTTTTGAGTTTTTAGTATTATTAACATTTTGAGTAGTCATGGATCTTGTCTCAATACTCATATTTAAACGGTATAATATTCATAGATAGACATTTTTTAAAGTCATTCGGTTTAAGAGTTTTCTTTAGAACTTATATATAGTACTCAGTATATCAGAGAGTTTTGATATTTAATGCAATCTTGTTTTATCATTTCTTTCTCTTTGATATTTATGTAAGCTCGATTTAGTCTTTCGCTTTTAGTCAGCCAGGATGGGGGTTCGCTTAGAGATCATCGATGGTTCTCAAGTACCGGCCACGTCAAGGATGTAGGATCGGGTCTTGACAATTTGAGATCAACTTTGTTCTAGAGGTCCCTTATGACCTTTGTATGTGTCTAAAGTTTTGTTCTTGAAATACAACAAATAGAAAAGGAAAAAAGCTGGAAAATAGTAGTATTTCTATTTTAAATTGTGAGAATGTTACAATTTTTATGAAGCCTTTTAGAAAAGAGCTGTAATTTGTTGATTCTTCACTTTAAAGTTGTTTATTACTCGATGAAATACTTGTGGCTCAATACTTTGAGAGAAAACTTCTTTGTATGCGAAAGACTTGTAGATCACCGCTGAAGAGAAACAGTTCTCTATATTTTTCTTCATGTTCTTCTAGTCTTATATAAAGACACCTTTATATAGGCATGATCTAGTGATTTAGGGGTATTTTGGTCCAATTAATTTAGAGGACATTGGGCTTGAAGAATGTGAATTAGGCTCATCTTGTAAACTTAATGAAGTGACCCAAATGTAATTTCAACTTTATTCGAGTCATATCATTTTGACTTAAAATATTAATCCAACTTTATTAATAAATAATTTAACTTTCTCAATGTATCAATAATTTTCATTTAATTTAAATGTAATATGAACTTATCAATAAAACATTGTTGTCCTCAACCTTAATTCTTATCAAATATTATTCTCAAAATTAGGAATTGATCTTTAACTTACAAATATTTGAAGTATTATTCATGTATGTCTTGATAAAACATATCTATCATAGAAAATATTATATGCTGAGAATAATAAAGGAAAAGATGCTCTTCTTTCAATTATATTTTTCTTACCATGTAATTCAGAACCTTTTTTAAAAAATCTAATAAATTCCCAATTTACTTGCATAACTAATAAGTTTAACAAAATAATTAATAAAACTGTGATACAGTATAAAGTATTTTCCACAAAGACATGGTATCATAAGACATACAGAAAGAGACGTATCAAACAAATATATTAATGAAGGAAATTATACCTCGATCAACTAAAGAGATATATGAAGAAAAATGATACATTCTACTTTTTTTAATAAGGAAATCACAATCATACCCTACGTGACATGTTAATCACTAACAGAAGTTAAGGAATTGTAAAGGCAATTACAAGATGTGTTGGTAAGAGTTTCATCCGACCAAGTATTTGTCCATGGTGTGTTGCCCTCTTGTTTTGTCATAAGCAGGATGACTCCCTTCATGTGTGTATCGACCACCGACAATTGCATAAAGTCACTATTAGGAAGAAGTACCCTATTCTAAAGATTGATGATTTATTCGATCAACTCCAAGGAAAAAGTTACTTCCCTAAGATTGACCTATGGTTGGGATATCTCCAGTTGAGGGTGAAGGAGGATGACATTCAGAAAAGGGTGTTACTTACTTAGTATTATCATTACGAGGTATGAGTAATGTCGATTGGCTTGAATAACACTACGGCTGCATTTGGGGACTTATTGAATAGGGTATTTTAAAATACTTACATATGTTTGTGATCTAATTTACTGATTACTCAAGGAGTTAGGATTAAAATTCCGATCATTTGAAGATTTTTGTTGAACGTACTAAAGGAATGAAAACTCTTTTAAAATATTGGTTAATGCAAGTTTGATTAAGATCTGTAGTTTTTCATTGTCGCATTTTCTCAAACAAGGTACTTGAGGTAGATCCTAAGAAGAGAAATGTGGTTAAGTGCTGGCCTAAACCTTTATCCCCTTTCGATATTCAAAGTTTTGTTGGGTACTGCGGGTTACTTTTGCAGGTTTATGGAAGGGTTTTATTTGTTTTCTTCTACTTTGACAATATTAACCATAAAGAAAAATCATGTTGTTATGGTCAGAAGCATGTGAAAAGACATTTTTGGAATTGAAAAATAGACCTACCTCACCTCCGATGTTTACATTAGGAGAAGGTTCTTGTGGGTTTGTTGTTTATTATGTTGTTTCAAGAATTGGGTTAGGATGTATTCACTGTTAAAATAGAAAATTCATTGCTTATGGTTCAAGACAACTAGATATTTATGAAAACAACTATCCTTTAATGATTTGGAGCTAGTGGCGATTGTTTTTGCCTTAAATATTTGGAGACATAATTTTTATGGCGTTCATGCCGATGTCTCTGTCAACCAGAAGAGTTTGCAATATGCCTTCAAGAAAAATATTCTAATTCCTTGCAAACGTAAATGTCTAGAACGTTTAAAGGATTACGACAGGTGTGTTTTATATCACTTCGTAAGGTCATTGTGGTAGCGAATGCTCTGAGTGGACTATGGATGGTTAGTGTTGCTCATGTTTAGGAATATAACAGAGAGTTGGTTTTTGATATTCATAGGTTTATTTTTGGGTGTTCTAATGATTGATTCCAATTAGGGTGGTGTTATTGTCCATAATGGTTAGGAATAGTCATTTATGTCTGATATGAAAGATAAGCAAGGTATTTATTAAATTTTTGGTTTAATAAGAGGACGGGATACTTAAAAAAACCATTGAGGCTTTCTCCCAAGGGGAACATGGTGTGCTTAAAACCAAGGTTGTTTTTGTGTTTCCAATGTCGATGAATGACGGAGAAAATTTAATTGTAATCCCATAGTTTTTCATATTCCGTTAACCGGGACCACCAAGATGTACCATGACTTGCGGGAGGTTTATAGTGGAATGGTTGAAGAAGGATATTGCAGAATTTTTAGCTACGTGTTCTTATCCTCAACAACTGAAGGTTCTACATCACAATTCAGCAGGTTTTTTGTCCAAAGATATTAGTATTCCTACTTGAAAGTGTGAGGTTTTGAGAAAAAAATCATTGTTTGTATATAGCGCACCTGCGATAATATAACTTGAGTCGGGTAATTGTGGATTGTCTGATGAAGTAAGATCATTTCATTTTTGTCGAAGTTTCTTATTTGAAAAAAGACTATTCTACGTTGTACCTAAGAAAGATGGTTAGGTTTAATTGAGTGACCCTATCTATTATCTTTGATCGTGGTACCCAATTCACTACCCTATTTTAGAAGTTTTTCCAAAAGGGCATTTGTACTGATGTTAAGCGTAGTGTGTCCTTTCATCCTCAAACCAATTGTCAAAAGGAGAGTACCATAGAAATTTTGAATATATATATTTAGATTTAATGTGATTTACTTTAAGGTTTATTGGTATGATCATTTGCCTTTGATCGATTTTATGTTTAATACTAGCTATCATTCAAGCATTGGTATGGCTCCATTTGAGGCTCTTTATTGTAGGAGGTGTAGATCTCCTATAAGTTAGTATGAAATTGTTGAGGTTTCTTCAATTGGTACTAAATTTGTAAATGCGGCCATGTAGAAAGTTCGGCCCATCAAAGAAATGTTGAAAACGACTCAAAGCTGATAAAAAGTCTTATGTCGATGTTAAAAGAGAGATATTGAATTTTATGTGGATGGTTAGGTCTATCTGAAAGTTTCACTAATTAAGGGTGTAAAGAGATTTGGTAATAAAGGAAAGCTTAGTACCCGTATTGTGGACTCATATTAGATTTTAGGAATAGTGGTCAAGTTGCTTATTAACTTGATTTACCGAATGACTTAGCATTGGTGCATCTGATTTTCCATGTCTCCTTATTGAAGAAGTGTGTTGGTGATCTGACATCCATTGTACATGGGGTCCTGGTATAAAGGAAAGGATTTCTTTTAAAGAGATTCCGGTTGAGATTTTATACTAACAAGTAAAGAAGTTAAGAAATAAGAAAGTTGCATCCGTGAAAGTGTTGTTGAGGAATCAAAGGAGTTAGGGTGTACTTGGGAGACCGTGGCAGACATGATTTCTAGTTATTCCTATCTCTCCCATCCTCCCCCCCCCATCCTACTCTTGCTAGAGGTTATTAGTTCCTCGTGGTTCATCTTTATTTATCTCATATGTCTTAAATGTTCTCGTTTCATGGATGTATACTCATGAAAACTTACTTATTATTATCGTTTTAGAAAATGAGTTACTGGACTAACTTCTCCATGATTATATGAATTTGAATATGATTTTCATGTATTCCTTATGATATGATTTTTTTTTATTATGTTTGATCTTCGAATTGTTGTTCTTACTTGATATTTTGTCTTTTTAATTAGTTCCATTTTCCCCCGCCGTTCTTATGATTTCTTGAGTTCCATTCTAGGAAAAATGTTCCCGATGGGAATTACCATAGCATCTGGATTTGGAAAAGAAGAATAATAAATTGTTAGGTTGCAAGATGTGTCAAAAGTTCCCATATACGAACTGTATAAGCTTCTATGGACCATAAATGGACACAATTGGAAGAGGAATGAAATTGAAACAAAATCTTAGTACCCTTTTTACAGTTCACCAGGGCAATCTATCATTCTTTTTAGAAGTCGTAGATAGGCCTTATATGTTAGTCACAAAATTAATAAAATTTTAACAGTCAAAGTGGGTTAGATATGGTTTCTATAAACCGTTGGAAGTACTAGAACAATAGAAACATTGTGTCAAAAAGATGGTGAAATTATGGTCCCAACGGTCTGTAGGTATGAACCATATGTTGAAGTACGTAGTTATTTAAAGAGGATTTTCGGTCATTTCTTTGCCATCTACCTAAGCCCTATATAAAGGTTTTTAGCCCCCAATCACCAACTTGAAACTCATTCTCCTAAATTCCATAAAACCCGCCAAACTCATCCTCTAAAATTCTCTCAAGCCTGAGTAAGAATAAGAAGAAATAGGGTTCCATCCATGTTTTAAGTTCTCCATTATTTTTTAGCTACCTGTAGTCCCAAACTATGTTCCTTTGTAGGATTGTCTTCATTGGCCTAGATAGATGACCCATTTTAACAAAACATGATATATACAAATTAAACCTTGGCAAGTGGTTTTACCTTCATTCAGGATATACTGGATTCTATGATATAGCTCTCATGGTCCTATTGTCGGTTAAAGCTAAAATTGCTACAAAATTGACTATGTTTTCTTCAAAGATTTTCTTATATCCTTTACTACAAATGCATTGACTATAGATTCTATAATTTCAATAAAATATTTTTTCTTATGTTAAAATGTCCAATTATTGATCATGTCAATATGTTTTAATCCATTTATACTATCTCGTTCATGTTTATTCATGTATGCATACTAGTGCCTACATGTTTTGATGAATGTAGTATTCGACATTCCAACTACATACACTCGTTACTAGATATCACCTGGGTTCTTCAGTTGATTTTTGATTTCTAATGATTCGAGGATTGAGAAATTGAATGGCTTTGTATTTTCATTTCAAACATTATAAGTGATTCATGGGTTAGTCTCAATTTCTTTTCTTATGATATATTGGATGACTTTTTGACTTACTTTAGACTTCTAATTTGTCAAACTTTTTATATATTAAATTCATTATTCCGTCTTTACTTATATTATAATTTATGATGTATTATAGGTAGATTGTGTAGGGCCTCCTCAGATCTTATATTTCATGTCACCCTTAGGTTTTCCCGGGTCACGACAACCATTTCTTGTAATGACAATGTCATAAAAATATACAACAAGACATATAGTGCTAGTTCTTTATTGTTGATAGAAAATTTAGTGATCGCATTTGCTCATTTTAAATGCAAATTGACTACGTCACTGAACTTTCAAAACAAAGCATGAGGACTCTACTTCTAGTAATACAAGGGCTTCTTCAAATGACGGGCTTTCCCATACTCTCTTTGATAAATAAAACCATGTGGTTGATCCTATATACTTCCTTTCAAATATCAACATGAAGGAAGCATTGGTGATATCCAATTGATATAAAGGCCAACACTTTGAAGAAGCTACAAAAATGAATAAGGAAACTGGAAATAATATAACAACAAGAGAAAGCGTAACTTTATATGTGCCTGAGCATACTCTTTAGCTACAAGCCTAGTATTATTTCTTGCCATAGAACCATCTGGATTAACTTTAAACATAACAAACCACTTACATCCAACTAGTTTTAATCTGTTGGGTAAATCCCCCAAATCCCATGTGCAGTTTTTCTTTTAAAGCAAGTATTTCTTCAAGAATCGCACTAGACCTCCATTATGATTCCAAGCCTCCATCAATATTTTATGTAATGATCATGATTATACATAAAAATAGTTATGGATCTAGACTTCAAGGATAAACGATCGAATAAAAAAAACTAAGCAATGGAATATGTAGATTTACAATATGTTCACCATTGGGAAGATCCATAGGTAGATCAAGATCTAAGTATAAAGTAATTGGTGATTGATATGTATCATCAGTATCTCATCTCCTCGAGTTAACATAAATAATTATTGGTCTTACTGGAGCTAGTGAAGGAACAATAGTTGATTTTTGCTCAAGAAAAACTACGAGATGGGATAGCCACAACATATGAATATTTTTCATAGAACATGTAACTTGATAGACTAAACACTCATCTTTCACCACTTGATTTATAAAAATAGGAATTGCATAGAAATTGGTGTAGTCTATGAAAATACCACATTAGTTGACACAAGATATCATCCATGTTCTATGAAATAACACTAATATCCTATATGAAGACATTAATAGCCTAAAAATATACTTTAATGCTAAGTTGGAAACAGACTGTCGAACATGGATTGTTTTTACAAGCCCCATAGTTTCCATAAAAAATAGTGACCTTTTTTAGAAAATGAACATTATAAATAATATTATTAACCAGTACAGTATATTCCATGTGATTTATTAGATAACAGTTCGTAGAGACGGCATCGGCTCAAACCTGCTAACGGACCTTCATTTGAAACAAATGTGTATGAACTGCCTCAGGTAGATGCTTTTACTTCCTCTCAAGAACTACATTTTGAGAGGGTGTATCAATAGATGAATACTGGTGGAGAAAATAATTTTATATCATAGATGACTAAATCAATCCTGAGATATATTATGAAGAATTGACACTCCTTCGATTATGCATTGAAGAACAGAATTGAGTTTTGACTTCAGCTTAGAAGACAGAAAAATGGGTAAACACTTTTGAGCAACTCTTATTCAATAAATCAAAGTCGTCCGAGAGAAATCATCCACAAAAGTTCCCAAAAACATACATAATTATTTTGTCACTTTTGTGGATGATTTCTCTTGGATGGCACTGTTTTATTTTATGGAGAATTGTTCAGAAGTGTTTAGCCGGTTTTTTGTCTTCTATACTAAAGTCACAACTCTAATAAATAATTCGGAGTATATTCTAAGGAGTGAAAATGCTAATAAATCAATGTATGAATTATTGTAGTCAAACATCATATAAAATGGTATTCTCCACCCACCTTCATGTGTTGATACACGCTCTCAAAATGGAGTTTCTCAGAGGAAGAACAGGAACCTACTTGAAACAGCTCATCCACTTTGGTTTCAAATGATATTTCCTAAGCATTTTTTTCTGCCAATGCGGTCTATATGACTTATTTTTAGATAAATCTCATGGAATTTACTTTACTTGTTCAAATTATTTCTTATAGTGCTGTTTTTTCTACAAGTCACTATTTTTGGTGAAATGTAAAGTATTTGGAAGCACATGTTACGTTTGATATTTTTGGCCATCTATTTTAAAGTTAGATCCCAAAGGCATTAAAGTGTGTTTTTAGGCAAATCTCATCTCTAGAAAGGTTATCAATGTTATTTTATAACTTTTCATATATCTTGTGTCAACTAATAAGTTATGTTCATATACCAAACCCTTTTTCTATTCATCTCTTAATTTGTACAAGTGAGGGAGACAAACATAATTGGTTAATCTATCGGGTTATTTGCTGTGACAAAATAATCATATGAGGGTGCTATCGCATATCCTAGTTGTTCTATTAAGTTGAAATCTACTATTTTGTGCCTTAAATAGTTCATGTAAGACCACCAATTTTTCATGTTAACTCAAGGAGGTGAGAGATTAATGACATATGTCCATCGCTATTTACGTAAGCATCAGATTCTTATCTTCCTATTTGTCTTTTGAAAGGTACACGGAATTGTAAGTCCACATATTTCATTGCTAATTTTGTGATTTATGATTGTTGATCCTTACCTATATCTCTAGATTCTGTATTTGAACCTAAAATGGTGAGGGAGGCTTTGTATCATCCGATATTGTATAGTGAAATGCTTGAGAAAATACATGCCTTAAAGGAAAAATGCACATAGAATTTGGTGGCTTAACGGAAATAAACCACTGGGATGTAAATGGGTGTTAACTATTATGCTAATCTAGATGGTTCTATGGAAAGACTTAAGGTTAGTCTTGTTGGTAAAGATCCTTAGACATATAGAGTGGATTATTCTGACACCTTTTCTCAGGTAGCTAAACTTTTCTAGTTTTTCTTATTCATTTCTGTATCTTCTTTAAAGAATTGTCCTTCATATCAATTAGATATCACAAATTCTTTCCTTCATGGGGATCTTCAAGAGGAAGTATATATGGAGAACCTACTTGGTTTTCTTTCCCAAGGGGGTATGAGAAAGCATTTCATTAGAAGATGTCTTTCTATGGCTTGAAACAGAGTCCTTGGGCTTGATTTGGCTAGTATAGTGAAGTATTTCAACAGTTCCAATTGAAAATGACAAAATGTGATCACTTAGTCTTGTATCCTTAATCAACAATTGTCCCTATCCTTCTTGTTATATATGTTTATGATATTGTCATCACATGAAGTTACTATACGGGGATCTCTTCCTTGTCTTTCCAGCATACTAGGTTTTATAAGAAATACTTAGGTTAGTTAAGATCAATTGGGGGAGATTATGATTTTCCTTTTGATGATCATGAGTGAGCACAGATAATTCGAACATTAAATTGTTGGGACTTGACTGGATATATTAATTTTGTAGTTAATATTGTTAACCAGTTCTTGTTTGTGCCTATGATAAAAAAAATGGGAATCCTTGACACATATTCTATTTTACTTGAATGGTGCCCATAGACTTGGCAAATTGCATAGAAATCACAATCATAATTGTATTAAGTGTTTAGCAGATGCGGATATTGATCAAAGACTATTTCATATTTGTAGCAATAGTTAGGTCATTGTCAAGCCTATACTATAACTTTAGGGAGAGTGTTACAGAATATGTATACAGTATTCATTCCTACTAAAGCACATAGTCTTATTAATATAGCAGATTTATAGGAATTTGCGTATTTGTAGGAATTATCTTGTATTTCTTTCCTAAGATAGCACAAAATTTATTGTATTTATATATTTCTTACCTGTTAAAATAAATAAGTTTCTTCCGTATGATTACCATCTAAATTGTTTAAGACCTAAATATAATCTAAGAAATGAAATACAATAAGCAACGACAATCATAATTCAATAACAAGGAAGACATCACATTATTCCATTGAATCCCAAGCAGCCAGCCATGCATTCAAGGGGAGTTTTAAAATGTGAAGTGAAAACTATGAAGTTTCCATTAAACTTAAACATAAATAGGGTAAGAATTAAATGGTAACGATACTTTAATACTTATTTTTCTAGTTAAAAGCTATGTGGTTATGCTAGTCTTATAAATCATGTTGAATTGTATAAGGTATTATATTTGGATGGTGTGCAGGGATTTTCAGTGGCATTTTGCACAATTTTGAAGATGGTAGAGAATTCGTGATATTAATTGTTCCAATTCAAAAATCTTGATTAAGATATCAACGATAATAAGGAAAGGTGGAAGTAAATAACATGAAATTCACACAATAATAATGATTGTCCAACGAAATTCCAACACTTCAGCTCTATTCTTCCAATGTAAATTGAGGTAAACGGGAGATGTTGAAAGTGATTCTTTATAGAAATAAGAGGAAAGTAAAATTATATTTTTAAGGGTATTTTGGAGCGGCGAAGTGGAAATTTTTTGGGGAGTGGGGGAAATTGCAGCAGATGGTGTGTTTTTTGAAATCCTCCGAATGAAAAAATATTGTATGGTTAAGAGCTTAACATTTCAATAAAAGTAAAATAATATCACATCAAAGTAGTGGGTTGTATCTCTTTTGTAAAGAACAAACAAGGCGATTCAATAGAAAGATGGTAAAATTCGGGGTAGAACGTAATGAGAGACTTTTATGAAAAGGTAGTAAAGCGAAGTTTGTGAAAGCAGGAATGCACGTTACCCAGTTGATCCTTAGTGAGTGTGGCTGGTGCATTGGAAGAAGCATAAGACTACGTTGGTAATCTGAGAATTTTTTTGACTGTAACACCTCCTTATTTAATGATGGGTTGACGGAAAGAACCCTAAGGATTAGGGTTCTAGAATTTTTTCTATCAAAGGCTTTCAAATTTAATTCACTGTTGAATGTAGTTCGTTGTTTTAGATATTTGTAGAAGATGGTGACATCAGTTGAAGTATTTGTCATGAGGTAAGTGATTTCAAAACCTCAGGATCTTCCTCCCATCTATTTATAGGATGTGATGGAAGAATTTAAAGAGAGATAAATACTACTCTCTTCTAGAATTTTCCTAGCAATTCATATTTAAGAACTATTTTTCCAAGAATATTTGTAGACTTCTGTCTCTAGAATACTCATTCTAGAGATCTTCCAATTCTCTATAACTCCGAGATAGTTTACATTTTAGTGGACTTATCATCAATATATAATTAAGTTGGTGATGAATTCTTACAGACTAAATAAAATAATAACATTAGTGAAGTTGAGTGATCGCCTGAGAAATCAACCAACTAATAAAGGAAAGGAAATTGATCCTTTAAAAGCCCCTTTCATTTTATCTAGAAATGAATAGTAATTTTGAAATAAAAGGGAACTTGCTCACGAAAATGCAAATGTAAAAGGAGGGATATGCAATGATTAGTCAATTCACAATAATTACAAGATCACCCTAAGATAGTCAATACATACATACACATCTTGGAATTAATACTATAAGTGTTACGTTAAATGGAGAACTCATGCATGAATATAATTAAATCATAAGATTGATTTAAATGAATTAATTAAGTTACCAAAAGGAAAAGAAAAAAAAAGAAATACTAATTAAGTGTACACAAAGATAACAAAAGAGGCTAACCATATTGAAAAATGATTGCAGTTTTCCTTCTCTACCAATGCAAATGAAGGATTAAGATACATTAATATACAATTACCTTTAGTTCTGATCGTTAGGATTTTGAATAACTTGTCTCATGAAAATCTCCTTCAACTATCATTGTCCTCTTGTCCGTCTATTTAAAAAGGACAACCTCAATTGAAATTTCAATTAGAAAATTGGAGATATTGTTACATGTATTTTCAAGATAAAAATTAATTGGTAAACCTAAATGAATAAATGTTTGTCGTATCAAAACTTGAACATATCATCAAAAATATAAATAAATTTAGTTTATATGCTCCTATAAATTCAAAGTTATTTGATGCAAAATCTAATATATTTGATGCAATAGAAATGACATGATTAAGACACACTAATATATACTCAATTTTAGTTCGTAAAGTTTGAAAGTCTTTAATGGAATAAAATTTAACACCCTGATCCTCGAATTAGTTCATTTCATCAACCCAACATTAAATCAACAAGTGTTACAATCAAATAAATGCTTGAATAGGCTCAACGAACCGTCCATATAATATATAACAATTGATCTGAAGCTATTAAGGTTTTTCTAAGCGACTTCAATTGAATTGGAAAGGTATAAAACTTGAATACTTAAAAACAATTCCAAAATTCATTAGGAATAATGATAATGCAATCATTCATGAAAATTCACATCAGGTCTAAATAGAAGTCATTCAAAAAGATTTAAAAGCAAAATTATGATTTTCGGCAGCACCAATGATTTTGATACACCCAAAAGGTAAACTTCATAGATCATAAAATCAAATATTTAATAATAATCATACTAAAACTATAAGTAAAACAAAACAAAAAAAGTACAAAAACGAAAATAAACAAAAACTTGAAAAAAAAGAAAGAGAAACACAATATCAATAAATGACATCACAAAAAGTGTTTTATTTCAAAAGAAGTCATAAATACAATCACTAGGAAAGAAATCCAAAAAAATGAATAGGAAATAAATCAAAACATTTAACAGGAAAAATAAGAAATAAAGAGAAAATATATATCTTTCACCTAAATTAAAATCTCAGATTTCATGAAGAACAAGCTCGATCTAAGACTAAAGTAACATTTTTTATGACCTATAGCATGAGGAAGCGAACATGTTGATTCATCCAAGGCATCATTTAAGGTAATCTAAAGAGACATATATAAGGAGAAACTTGAGGGCTTGTTGGGGTTGGGCTGACCTTTTACTTTGGTTTTGTTTATTAGATTTGGGTAGCATGCCCAAATTATAGATGTATAGAATTCCTGATTTATTAAAAAGAAACTAATTTCACCCAAAAAAGAAAAGAGATCTAAGATTAGAACAATACCCATTTTTTAACATAAAATGAACAACTAAAATCGTCCGGATTAATTTGAATAAAATTTAATGTTGGAAACAAAGAGGAAACCCTAGGGTTTATAGGGAGAGTGAGTGAAACACTCAGACAAATAATAGAGAAAGTATAACGTATGAGAAAAGATTTTTTGACAACATTTTCCTAAAAAAAACGAGTCATAAATGTGATCAAAAAGTTATTTAAGTATTAAATAAGAAATGTAATAATTCTTTATAGTATATTTTGCAGTAAAAGGTGGGTAAGCATCCGTGAAAATGTAAAGAAAAATAATAATTAATGCTAGTTTTCTTTAAAATTATGCAAAAATGTGAAATTTTGTTAGTTATTTCCTAAATTAACTATGTTGTCGTAAAACTAGCACGAGTGTCATGTCTTGAACCTTCGCACAAGGGCTGGCCAGCACTCAAAATCATTCTTTGGTCTGACTTGCTACTATACTGAATATGATGACACTAGATGAAAGTTTTTAAAATATAAGCATGCAATAAGTTTAGAAAAAAACACAAAAACTTTATAAAATAAATAAAATATTAATAATAAATATATTTATAAAACAACTGAACTATGACTCAATTGACTCGTCAATGAAGTCTTTGACATACTAAAGATAGGTTGTCAGGACAAGTGTCACGACCCAAATCGCGTCGCGACTGGCATCCACACTAACCCTCCTATGTGAGCGAACCAACCAATCTAAACCTTAACATTTCAATATAATATCAACAGAAAGTAATGCGGAAGACTTAAACTTATTAATAAAAACCAATTCAATAACTTCTAAAAACTCAACAACTATTATTATCCCCAAAATCTGGAAGTCATCATCACAAGAACATCTACTTGAAATTACTAAATCTAAGAGTATCTAAGAAGCTAAAATGCATAAACAGCTAGTCCATGCCGGAACTTCAAGGCATCAAGACATGAAGAGGAGGATCCAGTCCAAGCTAGAAGCATTAGCTCACCCTGATATCCGGAGTAATGAAGACTGGCTAGAGTTGCGGTTGAGTTGAAGACGACGGTACGTTTGCTGCACTCCACAATTTACAAAGAAAACAAATACAAGTAGGCGTCTGTACAAACACAAGTACTGAGTAGGTATCATCGGCCAACTAAAAATAGAAAACAGTATATATCAGGTAACATCGTAAAATCAACTAATATCCTTAGCATGCAGCATTTACAATTACCATAACCCTTGGTTACAACACCAAGCACATCAATGAGGACTCATGCCTCCTCATCATACTCATTTGGGGATTAGGTTCATTAGTTTGAGTATATTAACATCTTTCAAGATTCATTATATTTATCCCTCTCGTGTCGGTACGTGACACTCCGATCCTCATATACTATCCTGGTACCGGAACGTGGCACCCGATCCATAAACTATCGTGGTGTTAGAACGTGAAACTCCGATCCTCATATACTATCCTAGTACCGGAACGTGGCACCCGATCCATAAACTATCCTGGTGTCAGAACGTGACACTCCGATCCTCATATACTATCCATGTACCGGAACGTGGCACCCGATCTATAAACTACCCTGGTGTCGGAATGTAACACCCGATCCCCTAATCTCACTTCTTCCGTTCATCAAGCCTTCTTTTACACTAAGGCATCATCATCAACAAAGTAGATTAGGGTTTCTCAAGATTTAGGATTCAATAGCTTCATCATGCTTATGTTATCACAATTACATAATCACATTCATGAAAGCATACAATTAGGCATATAGAAGGGTTTACAACACTACCCAATACATATCATTCGCTATTAAGAGTTTACTACAAATAGTATAAAAACCATAACCTACCTCCACCGAAGATTAGTGATCAAGCAAGCAAATTCCCCAAAGCTTTGTGTTTTCCTCTTCTCGTTCTATCCTCTCTCTCTCTTTGTTCTTTCTATTTTCTTTATTCAAACCCTCTTTCTTTTAACCTAATTAGCATATAATTAAGAATAAAAGATGGCAATAATAACCCACTAATTTACTCAAGGTTACCTCTTTTAACCCCCAAGTAATTAGACTTATTAACATTAACCCACTAACTTTATAATTGAAGCAGGAATAGTCAAAAACGTCCCTTAAAACATTAAAAAAATCCGACCCCGCCTGGGATTACGCAGCCTGTGACGGCCCGTCGCGCCTATGACGGTCCATCGCGCCTGCGACGGTCCGTCCAGCTGATACGTCACAGACTTCAGAGACTCAATTCTCTGAAGAGTTTGTGATGGTCCTTTACGCCTGTGACGGTCCGTCCTTCCATTCCGTTACGAAGTTCAGAGAGTCGATTTCAGTACCCATTTTTCAGAATTTCTAAGTGTTTTAAAATGAGACCCCCACGACGGTCCGTCGTGCCTATGATGGTTCGTCGTGGGTTCCGTCGTCTCAGCCTATTTTTCCAGAAATAAAATCTGCTGCTCAAAACGACTAAACAAGTCGTTACAATAGATACCAATTTACCCATCGTTCGTCCCCGAACGATCACAAGAGGAAAAACAAGGGCAAAAAGGAGTACCTGAATCTGTAAACAGGTGTGGGTATCTGTCTTGCATGTCAACCTCTTTCCCCCAAGTGGCTTCTTCAACGGGTCGATTCTTCCATTGAACTTTGATGGATGCAATCTCCCTTGACCTCAACTTGCGAACTTCTCTATCTAAAATAGCAACAGGCTCCTCCTCATAAGACAAATTTTCATCAAGCAGAACTGAATCCCAATGAATGATGTAGTTTCCATCCCCATGGTATTTTTTCAACATAGACACATGAAATACCGGATGCACTCCGGATAGCCCTGGAGGAAAGGCTAACTCATAAGCCACCTCCCCTACTCGCTTAAGTACTTCAAAGGGACCAATATACCTTGGGCTCAATTTACCCCTTTTTCCAAAATGCATCACCCCTTTCATGGGTGAAACCTTCGGCAAGACTTGGTCACCCTCCATGAACTCCAAGTCTCTAACCTTTCGATCTGCATATTCCTTTTTCCTACTTTGCGCCGCTAACAGCTTTTCTTGAATAGATTTCACTTTATCTAACGATTCTCTCAGAAGGTCAGTACCCCAAGGTCTAACCTCAAATGCATCAAACCACCCAATGGGAGACCTAAATCTTCTCCCATATAGTGCCTCAAATGGGGCCATATCATTGCTTGAGTGATAGCTATTGTTGTAGGAGAACTCTGCTAAGGGTAAGAAGCTATCCCAATGACCACCAAATTCTATCACACACGCACGAAGCATATCCTCCAACACTTGAATCGTTCTCTCAGACGGACCATCGGTCTGAGGATGGAACGCAGTACTAAGGTCCAACCTAGTACCCAATTCCGCATGCAATGTTTTCCAAAACTTAGAAGTAAACTGCGTACCTCTATCTGATATAATGGAGAGTGGAACCCCATGCAATCGCACCACTTCCGAGATGTAAAGTTTGGCTAACTTCTCTGTATTGTAAGTAACCTTGACCGGAATAAAGTGAGCAGACTTAGTTAATCGGTCCACAATTACCCAAATAGAATCAAACTTTTCCAATGTCTTTGGAAGACCAACCACGAAATCCATTGCAATTCTCTCCCACTTCCATTCAGGAATGGGCATTCTCTGAAGTGTTCCTCCGGGCCTCCGGTGTTCATACTTTACTTGCTGACAATTTAGACATTTGTCAACAAAATCAACAATGTCGCGCTTCATTCTACTCCACCAAAAGTGTTGCTATAGGTCACGGTACATCTTGTTTGCACCAGGATGTATAGAGTACCTTGAACTATGAGCCTCTGTCAGAATAGTGTTGATCAAATCATCAACGCGGGGTACACATACCCTTCCCTTGATTCTCAAAACTCCTTCCTCATCGATTTGCGCTTCCTTAGCCTCTCCTCGCAATACTTTATCTTGGATTCTGCTTAATTTCTCATCCTCAAACTGTTTTCCCTTAATCTTGTCAAGAAAAGAAGATCTTGCCTCCACACAAGCCAACAATCCTCCCTTCTCATTAAATTATAACCTCATCAAGTCGTTATCCAGAGTCTGAACCTCTCTAGCCAATGGACGTCTAGAGACTTGCAAGTCCGCTAGACTTCCCATGCTCCCTGCCTTTCTACTTAAGGCGTCTGCCACAACATTAGCATTTTCCGGATGATACAAGATAGTGATATCGTAGTCCTTCAGTAGTTCCATCCATCTCCTCTGTCTCAAATTCAAATCTTTCTGAGTAAAGACGTACTATAGACTACGATGATCCGTGTAGACTTCACACTTAACTCTATATAGATAATGTCTCCATTGCTTTAATGCAAACACAACTGCGGCCAATTCCAAATCGTGGGTCGGGTAATTGCGTTCATGCACCTTTAATTGCCTTGAAGCATAAGCAATTACATTATTCTCTTGCATTAGCACTGCACCAAAACCAGAATAGAATGTATCACAATAGACAATAAAATTCCTACCTTCCACGGGCAAGGTGAGAATTGGTGCAGTAGTTAACAAAGTCTTGAGCTTCTGAAAGCTTTCTTCACACTCATTCGACCACACAAATGGAACATTCTGCTTAGTCAAGTTCGTCAGTTGGGAAGCAATGGAAGAGAATCCCTTGACAAATCGACGGTAATAGCTAGCTAAACCAACAAAGCTCCTTATTTCTGACACATTAGTAGGTCTTACCCAATTCTTCACTGTCTCAATCTTAGAAGGATCCACCGTCATGCCCTGCTTAGACACCACGTGCCCCAAGAAGGACACTGAATCTAGCCAAAACTCACAATTGGAGAATTCCGTATAGAGCTTCTTCTCCCTTAACATTTCCAGTACCATTCTCAAATGCTCCTAATGTTCTTTCTTGCTCTTTGAGTATATCAGTATATCATCAATAAATACGATCACAAAGAGATCCAAATATGGCTTAAAAATCCCGTTCATCAAGCTCATGAAAGCAGCAGGGGCATTCGTAAGACCAAAAGACATCACTACAAATTCGTAATGCCTATACCTGGTCCGAAAAGCAGTCTTTGGCACATCCCTTGCTCGTATTTTCAATTGATGATAACCGGATCTCAAGTCAATCTTAGAGAAGACACAAGCACCTTGTAACTGATCGAATAAGTCATCGATGCGAGGAATGGGATACTTGTTCTTAATAGTTACCCTGTTCAACTGTTTGTAGTCTATGCACATCCGAAAACTCCCATCCTTTTTCTTCAAAAATAATACCGGAGCACCCCAAGGAGATGCACTTGGTCTAATAAAGCCTTTGCTTAGCAACTCTTGAAGTTGTGCCTTTAACTCTCTTAACTCCGCGGGAGCCATTCTATAAGGGGGTATAGAAATGGGGCGAGTACCCGGTTAAAGATCGATGCAGAAGTCAATATCTCTATCCGGTGGCATACCAGGAAGGTCTGCAGGAAACACATCTAAAAGTTCGCGGACTAACGAAACTGACTCAATTGAAGGTACTTGAGTAGTGTCATCCCTGAGATGTGCCAAGAAAGCTATACAACCCTTACTAACCATTTTCTTAGCACGAAGAAAGGAGATGATACGAACCGGATTGGAAGTGTAGTCGCCCTCCAACATTAACGGATCTGTCCCAGGCTTGGCTAATGTCACTGTTTTAGCATTACAATCCAAGATCGTAAAATTCGGAGAAAGCCAAGTCATACCCAGAATTACATCAAAATCAACCATGTCTAAGATAACGAAGTCTACATAAGTATTGTTCCCCACAAAATTCACCAAACAAGACCTATATATCCTTTCAACTATTACAGACTCACCCACCAGAGTAGACACACGAATAGGTATGTCAAGAAATTCACAATGTAAATTAAGACCATTAGCAAATGAGGAAGATACATATGAAAATGTGGAGCCAGGATCAAATAATACAGAAGCCATACAATCACAAACCAAAAGATTACCTGTGATAACAGCATCTGATGTCTCCGCTTCCGACCGCCCAGGGAAAGCATAACAATGGGCCCTGTCACCTGTTTGTCTGTTGCCCGTACCATGTTGTGCTATGGTGGCTACAGTTTGCCCATCACCCCAGCCGTTTTGGTGACCACCATTACCTCGACCACCACGTCCTCCAGAATGACGGCCTCTTCCATGACCACCTCTAACTCGGACTATGGGAGGTCTGTAATTCTGTTTTGGACAATACCTCTTGATGTGTCCAGTCTCCCCACATCCATAACATTCTCTGGATTCAAGGATTGGTCTTTGTGAGAATGACGAAGTATAGGAATAACCTCCAACCTCAGAGAAATGTTGACCGGTCTGAGGTGGACCCCCAACTACAGTCTGTAGTGAGGACTGAATTGGTCGGACTGAGTAACCTCCTGAACCCTTTCCTCTGGATTAAGAACCATTAAAATCACCTCCCTTTCGAAACCTTTTTGATGTCGATGCCATGGTGAAGTCATCTGGCTTCACTCCTTCAACCTCTATCACGAAGTCCACCACTTCTTGAAAGGATTTCGCTGTAGCCGCTATCTGTAAGGCTGAAATTCGCAACTCTGATCTCAACCCTTTCACAAAACGGCGAATCCGCTCTTGTGGACTGAAACAAAGCTGAGTGGCATATCTGGAAAGTGCACGAAACTTATCCTCATATGTAGTAACCGACATCCTACCTTGCTCTAGGCTCAAGAATTCATCTCTTTTCCTATCCCTCAAAGTCCGGGGGATATACTTCTCCATAAACAAGCTAGAGAATGATGCCCAAGTCATAGGTGGTGCCTCTGTTGGTTGACACTCAACATGTGACCGCCACCACATTTTGGCGTTCCCTTGAAACTGATAAGTCACAAACTCAACACCAAACCGTTCTACTATACCCATCTTGTGTAGTAGCTCATGACAGTCAACCAGAAAATCGTAAGCATCCTCAGATTCAGCACCCTTGAAGACTGGAGGTTTCAATTTCAAGAACTTACTGAAAAGTTCATGCTGATCATTTGTCATTATAGGCCCTGTAGTCAGACGAGGAAACGTGCCTATTTCTAATGGAACATCCATGCGGGGAGCCGCAACAGTTGCATGTTGTACATCCGGACCTTGAGGTGCTGGTGCAGAAAAGACTGGAGGTGTTTGACCTTGATCAGATAACCCACTAAGATAAGCAAGAACCTGATTTATCATCTCTGGGGTAGGTTGAGGTGGTAGTTCCTCATGCTGCACTTGCTCAGTTTCCCCTTCCTCACCCTCTCTCACTACTTCTTCAGTCGGTGGAGGAGTCACCGCCCTAGTATCAGATGGGCTAGGTGCTCGTCCTCTTCCTCTAAAGGACATTCTCCCACGACCTCTACCACGGCCTCTTGCCGCTACTCTTCCTCGATCTACAGCCCCAGTGGCTGGCTCAGACGCTTGTTGTCTTGCCGATGTTGGTGTTGGCGCGGTTGTTGCTCTAGTTCTAACCATATGCAAAATAGTGTGAAGATAGTCAGATACCAATTTGTATCACCTAGAAACCAATTGGACCCAAGTAATAGCACGAAAGAAAGAATGAAAGAATGGCATTTTCCTAATGTCTTATAGACTCTCAAAGAATACTAAAGGCGTTCCCCTACCGTTCCTTAAGACTCTACTAGACTCGTTCTTGTGTGATGAGACCAACGAACCTAATGCTCTGATACCAAGTTTGTCACGACCCAAATCGCGTCGCGACTGGCACCCACACTTACCCTCCTATGTGAGCGAACCAACCAATCTAAACCTTAACATTTCAATATAATATCAACAGAAAGTAATGCGGAAGACTTAAACTTATTAATAAAAACCAATTCAATAACTTCTAAAAACTCAACAACTATTATTATCCCCAAAATCTGGGAGTCATCATCACAAGAACATCTACTTCAAATTACTAAATCTAAGAGTATCTAAGAAGCTAAAATGCATAAACAGCTAGTCCATGCCGGAACTTCAAGGCATCAACACATGAAGAGGAGGATCCAGTCCAAGCTAGAAGCATTAGCTCACCCTGATATCCGGAGTAATAAAGACTGGCTAGAGTTGCGGTTGAGTTGAAGACGACGGTACGTTTGCTGCACTTCACAATTTACAAAGAAAACAAATACAAGTCGGCGTCAGTACAAACATAAGTACTAAGTAGGTATCATCGGCCAACTCAAAATAGAAAACAGTATATATTAGGTAACATCATAAAATCAACTAATATCCTTAGCATGCAGCATTTACAATAACCATAACCCTTGGTTACAACACCAAGCATATCAATGAGGACTCACGCCTCCTCATCATACTCATTTGGGGATTAGGTTCATTAGATTGAGTTTATTAACATCTTTCAAGATTAATTATATTTATCCCTCTCGTGTTGGTACGTGACACTCCGATCCTCATATACTATCCTGGTACCGGAACGTTGCACCCGATCCATAAACTATCCTGGTGTCGGAATGTGACACTCCGATCCTCATATACTATCCTGGTACCGGAACGTGGCACCCGATCCATAAACTATCCTGGTGTCGGAACGTGATACTCCGATCCTCATATACTATCCTGGTACCGGAACGTGGCACCCGATCCATAAACTACCCTGGTGTCGAAACGTGACACCCGATCCCCTAATCTCACTACTTCTGTTCATCAAGCCTTCTTTTACACTAAGTCATCATCATTAACAAAGTAGATTAGGGTTTCTCAAGATTTAGGATTCAATAGCTTCATCATGCTTATGTTATCACAATTACATAATCACATTCATGCAAGCATACAATTAGGCATATAGAAAGGTTTACAACACTACCGAATACATATCATTCTCTATTAAGAGTTTACTATGAATAGTATAAAAACCATAACCTACCTCCACCGAAGATTAGTGATCAAGCAAGCAAATTCCCCAAAGCTTTGTGTTTTCCTCTTCTCGTTCGATCCTCTCTCTCTCTCTTTGTTCTTTCTATTTTCTTTATTCAAACCCTCTTTATTTTACCCTAATTAGCATATAATTAAGAATAAAAGATGGCAATAATAACCCACTAATTTACTCAAGGTTACCTCTTTTAACCCCCAAGTAATTAGACTTATTAACATTAACCCACTAACTTTATAATTGAAGCAGGAATAGTCAAAAACGTCCCTTAAAACATTAAAGAAATCTGACCCGCCGGGATTACGCGACCCGGTGGCTGACGTCGTCCCTGCGCGACGGTCCGTCCTGCTGCTCCGTCACAGAGTTCAGAGACTCAATTCTCTGAAGAGTCTGTGACGGTCCGTCACGCCTGTGACGGTCCGTCCTGCCATTCCGTTACGAAGTTCAGAGAGTCGATTTCAGTACCCATTTTTCAGAATTTCTAAGTGTTTTGAAACGAGACCCCCACGACGGTCCGTCGTGCCTATGACGGTTCGTCGTGGGTTCCGTCGTCTCAACCTGTTTTTCCAGAAATAAAATCTGCTGCTCATAACGACTAAACAGGTCGTTACAACAAGACCTTAGGCTACTTGAATACTCTACTAATAATATATGCTAACTACTAATACTCAAGATAAATTGGATTCGTCTGAGTGCAAGGAGGTCCACCAATGCTTTATGAAAGTAATCTTAATAGTGCGTCAGATGACTATCTTGATTGCCTGAATCTACATCATAAAACAATGCAATGCTGATTATTTAAGTACATGGAACCTACATTATGTGACATAGCCAAATGAAATAACTATTTTATTTGAGCAAACTGAACTAAATGAAAAACTTTATAGACTAATACAAAAACAAACTAGATAATAAAACATACATGTGTATTTTAACAACAAATTTGACTCGTGGGTGCCTGGCGATTTTGGGACTCTGTGAAGTTTTTCATGTGTGATAGTATGGGTCTTAAAATAAAAGTTAGAGTCATACTAATGATACCACGAATCATAGCTTAACTCGTAATGTTTTGGACTGAAATGTTTAGATTGAAGTGTCTGTAGTAAAACAACCATAACATAGATTTTTACTCAAGAAAGTAATGTTGTGGCGTTTGAAAGAAGACTCAATGACATTTAATTTAGGTATAATACATAAATGTACCCTTTAACTTCGCCTCATTTTACATTTATGTCCTCCAACATTGAATATGCAGAGGTAGACACTTAAACTTGTATGAAAAAGAACAAGTAAACGTAGGAGTCCTATATGGAAAAATAAACGTAGGATAAAAAATGATATGTAGGATATCATGTAGAACAAATGTTCTATTTGTTCAACTCTATACAAGTTTAAGTGTCTACTTGTACACCCAAAGTTGAATGACATAAATGTTATTTGAAGCCAAGTTAAAGGGCATATCTATGTGTCATGCCTTTAATTTAATAGTTAGAGGGACATAAACTCCTCATATTCAAATAAATATGATCATTTGAATTTGACCATTATATATATATATATATATATATATATATATATATATATATATATATATATATATATATATATATATATATATATATATATATATATATGCAAATAATTAATCGGTCGGTAGAGAGTATTTTTGTAACACTCCAAGAATTTCGAAGTTAAGACTCGAACCATTATTTATTTACTTAAAGAGTCATATTGTGTGATACTAAAATTATCCATATGTGTAAAGGTTAACTCTTTAGTGTGAGGATGATTTTGGATATCAATTGAGGTAACTAGAATCTCCTAGCACAAAGTTTAGTTGAAAGCTTTCTTACCAATTAAGTTTTGATGTAAGTTTCTCTTTAAGGTAAGTCTTTCTCCAAGAATAAAAATAGAAGACCCCATTCAAGATTCTTATTCAAGGTAATTCTTTCTCTAATAATTCCATTATTTCCAACTTAGTGTCACGATCGAAATCTATACCTCAGACGAGACCGGCGTCTTTGACCTCTCAGAGGTTGAAGATAAGCCTACATACGTCATTCTTTCTTCATCTAGGTTAATTTAAGAAGAAAATTTGAATTTTTTTCTAACATGCTAATTAAACATTCTATTACATATATAATTGTTCACCATCAACCATCTAACATTAAGATCATCAAATGAATGAAGCAGTTTATTATAATGAAAAAGATGTACTTGCCAGAATGTCACCAATACAATGTGTGAACAAAAACGGGAGAGAAACTCTAGTGGTACATACTTCACTAGATCAATACTACAACTAAGCTAGAATATAAATGGGCAAGCATCCTCAAAATCATGAGACCCTCCCAAGTCTAGATGAATGCTCGACGTCCGAATAGCTGCAGCGTTGATCCTGTAGCTCTATCGCCCACCTATGTCTGCATCTAAAAGTTTAGAGTTGTATAGGGTTAGAACACACTTGTACTAAGTATGGGTATATGCAAGCACACACCAAGGACATGCATGAGTAAGATTCGCTCCTTCCTAACAAGATGATTATAGAAGGTCAAGTCAGTGGACTTGCCATATTGAGATTAGAAAAGTGAGTGAGCTTTCCAAATTTGAATTAGGAGAGTTTATGAAATTTCCAAATTTGGATTCGGAAAGTTAGGCCATGAGAGTAACATGCATCATTATACTTAACATTTTGAACACAACACACAACATCGTACACATAGCACATATCATAATTCATATAACACATAACGTTGTTCATATCATTTATTCGTATGCCATGAGATGTTAGAATCATAGACTTGACATTAAGAATTCCCAAAATGAGGGCTCAACATATGGGAACTCAAATAGGGAATCTACATTATTAAACACAGAGTCTGCTTCATTCATTAATACGTACTTCATTTTATATCATTCATGGTTCAGTGTAAACACCATCTATACCTAGGATGTAGTTTAAGACTTTCATCGGGTTCATGTGCAATGACAAAGAATGACCTTATGTCATTACTTAAGTCTAACTCACCTCTTGATTATCCTATCCTAACACCTTTGGTATCATTCGTTTCATTATGAGCATCAATTGAGGCTGACCTCATTCATTCATTGGGAACTTTAACTATAACCGACATAGTTCATGTGAGCATCATGAAATCCAGTCTCATGAAACTCCACACCAAAAAGATGTGGAATCATCGGCCAAAGTGACCCAAAATATTCTAGCGTACATGGGAGTCAAACCCCGCCAGATCGCTATATTGGTAGTATTGGTTCGAAGACTAGGAGATATAAGGAGACTCATACCCGGCATACCAGATAGTCTCATCTCATGAGAGTTATGTGAACCTCCACCCTTCTCAAAAGAAGGCATCACCGCTCATAGTTAGTCTATCGGTGCTATATATAAAGTTCCATCATATTCAAGTCATATGTCATGGAAGTTGGCTTCTAGTATGAGGACATCATACCTCAATAGATGATTTCTCATATCATCTTTATTATTAAGTGTGTTAATCTCAATACTTTCATTAGAGTGTTCATAAAGAATGCTCTCTTCATTAACTTTACACTCTCATAGGTGAGTATGTTTTGGTAACATTTACTTAGGCTCATTTGAGATTGCTCTCATCTTTTACATTACCTCATATCATGTTGTCCCAACATTTATTAACATTACTACATTTGCTCTTCATAATTACTCACCCCTTTTTATGTGAATATTCATTCAATCATATGCCAATGCGCTTGGCCATTTGGTGTGTTTCACACTCTTACTTAACCCCTTCTAAGGTTTCATCATTTCATTGTTCATTTGATCATTTCATCATATGTCAATGCAGGGACATTTGGTGTGTTTCACACTCTTACTTAAGTCTTCTAGGGTTTCATCATTTCATCATATGCCAATACACTTGGCCATTTGGTGTGTTTCACACTCTTACCTAAGCCTTCTAGGGTTTCATCATATGCCAATTCACTTGGCCATTTAGTGTATTTTACACTAGTACTTAACCTCCTAGGGTTTCATTATTTCATTGCATACAGTTTAGTTTCACTTATTTTTAAACCTATGCTAGACTTATGGGTCTACACATACAAGCCATGAGTCTTCATTCATAGTTCGTTTAAGTGATTCATGTCTTTCTAAGATTATGTACTACAAGACTTATGCATCTAGTATGTATGCCAAGATCTCAATTTTTATCTAAGAACGTGGCATTATTTTTAAACATTTAATTGACGTATGACTTATGTATCAATATAGCATTTGGGCAAGGGAACCCAAGTTTGAAACCCTTGGACAACACTTACATTTTTCATTGATTTTATTTTTTAGTCCACATAAAATTAGGATCCTAGATCGAGCCATAACATCAACATTCCCTAATTATATTTCTCCATGATATCTCCTATTACTTGGCAGAGGGGTTGTGGGATCGACCCCCCCCCCCCCCCCCCACAGCCCCTTTTATTTTTTTCATTAAATTCTCCTTGTCCAACTTGCATAGACCATGAGGTTGTGGGATCAAACCCCCACAACCTAGAGGTCGTGGGTTCGATTCCCACGCCTCACCTTTCTTTTCTTTTTATTTTCCTTTCTCCTTTACTCTCCTTCACAACATTGAGGTCGTGGGTTTGATTCCCTCCTCACATTCCTTTTCTTTTATTTTTTTCCTTTGCTTCCACTCGTTGCCTTGAGGTCGTGGGTTCGATTCACATGACTGTCATTTTATTTTATTAATTTTTGCACTTTACTTTTCAGCCAGCACACCCAAGATCAATCCCCCTTGACCCCATTTCCCTTTTCACGTTTTAGTGCTTTTCAAGGGTGAGGTCGTGAGTTCGATTCCTATTGACCTCACCCAATATTAATCCATTTAAATTTCCATATTTATACATCTTTGTTTAGCCGAAAACAACTTATAATTTACTAGAAATTTTGTCAAATTTTTCAACTCACTTCCTTCAACATTTATACTTGAATTCATAGGGTAATTTGTAGATCTTTTAATACGTTTTGGGGTGCCTTGCTCATCGATTCTCATCGATTCGTTTAACCAAAAGAGTGATACTTAAAGCATCCACACTTTAATTTTAATGAACATCACAATTTACAAAGATTTATGCACGTAAAATAACAACCAAAACATTATCAATTTTGGAGCATTAATCCGAGAACACATAGTCACTTCCACATTTTTGCACACACATGCACATAGTTTCAAACACACATGTTATCTTTCAAACGATTTCAAGTATACAAACATAATCATCTTCATCACGAAAACATAATATACACCTAACCAGCAATCATACCAAACCTACGATTCATTTGGAGCTAGTAATAGGGGCATGCAAAAGGGGAAACAAACTGATTTTTTCGGACGAATAATATAAATCTTAAGGGGTCTCTAGGAAAGGGACCAAGAGAAAACAAAACTCATACTTTTTTTGATGTTCAAACCTCGACTTGCTGCCCAAAGAACTCCTCCAAACACACGTTCAACACCAAAAGTTCAACACAAAGTCGATGGAAAACCTTCTCATTGCCTACGTGATTGATTAACGTCTGTTTTTCTTATTTTTTTCGTATGCATTTTACAAGTGTGAAGAACTTTGGTTTGCCTACTGTTTTTGGAGTTATTTTGGCAGAGAAAACGTGAATGAGAGTGATAGAGACGTGAGAGAAAGAGAGAGATGAGCGTGGGAGAGAAGAGTTTTCTTAGGCTTAGGAGTCTAGTTTAGAACATAGTCAAATAAGTTTTTATTTAATTATGAAAAATCTGATTTTATTTAATTTTAAATCATATAATAACTAATAAATATAAATTAATTACATCAATTTTCCAACTTAAATTAAAAACAATTTAATTCATTGCTTCCACCAAGGTTCGAACCTGGGTGGAGCAAGACTTCACTTCCAGAGCCAAAATTCGGCCCTCTCTCCCCAAAATGCCCCTCCACCTTATTAATTAAATAGTTATTTATATATTTAGGATAATTACGATACTACCCTTATCTTGGAAAGAGACCATTTTACCCCTAGATCCTCCAGACATAAGAGTTCCTCTTTTTTAAGTCCGGTAAAGACTCCTTCGAGTAAATCTTCGTATTCGAGAGCCATACATGGTTTGACCAAACCTTTACTAGATCAACTAATAATAACAATAGTAATAATAATAATAATAATAATAATAATAATAATAATAATAATAATAATAATAATAATAATAATAATAATAATAATAATAATAATAATAATAATAATAATAATAATAATAATAATAATAATGTGTCACGACCCAAATCGGGGCCGCGACTGGCACCCACATCTACCCTCCTATGTGAGCGAACCAACCAATTTAACCCTTAACATTTCAATATATAACAACAGAAAATAATGCGGAAGACTTAACTCATTAATAAAACAATTCAAAACTATTATTAATATCCCCAAAATCTGGAAGTCATCATCACAAGAACATCTATCTCAAATTACTAAACTAGGAATGTCTAAGAAGCTAAAACAAATACTAGCTAGTCCATGCCGGAAGTTCAAGGCATCAAGACTTGAAGAAGAAGACCAGTCAAGCTAGACGCATTAGCTCACTGAATTTCCGATGAAGTGAAGACTGGCTAGATCTCTTTGTTGAGTTGAAGTTGACGAACGTTTCTTTGCATTACACAAATAACAAAGAAGAAAAACATAAAAGTAGGGTCAAGACAACCACACGTCTTGAGTAGATATCATCGGCTAACTCAAAATAGGAACAGTATATATCAATAATAATGCAAATCAACTACAATACTCAACATGTAGCAATAACAACATGAGTTCATCAATGATTACAACCGAGTTCACACATGAGGACTCAAGCCTCAATACCATACTCATTTGGGAATTAAGTTCATTAGATTGAGTATATTCATTATCTTTCAAGATTCATTATCTTTCTTCCTCTTGTGTCGATGACGTGACACTCCGCTCCTCTATTTCTATCCTGGTGCGGAACGTGGCACTCCGATCCTCATATACTATCCTGGTACCGAACGTGGCACCCGATCCATATTCTATCCTGGTGTCGGAACGTGACACTCCGATCCTCATATTCATTCTATCCTGGTACCGAACGTGGCACCCGATCCTCATATTCATTCTATCCTGGTACCTAACGTGGCACCCGATCCATATTCTATCCTGGTGTCGGAACGTGACACTCCGATCCTCATATTCATTCTATCCTGGTACCGAACGTGGCACCCGATCCATATTCTATCCTGGTGTCGAACGTGACACTCCGATCCTCATATTCATTCTATCCTGGTACCGAACGTGGCACCCGATCCATATTCTATCCTGGTGTCGGAACGTGACACTCCGATCCTCATATTCATTCTATCCTGGTACGAACGTGGCACCCGATCCCCTAATTCATCAAGCCTTCTTTTACACTAAGGCATCATCATTCTCATTATATAATATATCAAGCCTTCTTTCATACTAAGGCATCATCATTCTCATTATATAATATATCAAGTTTAATTAGGGTTCTTTCAAGATTTGGGATTCAATAGCTTCATCATGCTTTGTTAATTCATCACAATTTCACATTCATATTCATGCAAGCATACAACTTAAGCACATAGTAGGGTTTACAATAATATCAACACATAATATTCACTATTAAGAGTTCACTACGAATATCGTAACATAAACCATAACCTACCTCCACCGAAGAATTGGAATCAACAAGCAATTTCCCAAGCTTTGATATTCTTCTTCCTCGCTCGACTCTCTCTCTCCCAATCGATTCAATCATCTCTCTTCTCATTCTTTTCTTTTTCTTATTCACCCTCTCTTTCTTTTACCCTAATTCTATATAATTAGGAATGAAAGATGGTAATAATGACCCACTAATTAACTTAAGGTTACCTAATTTAACCCCCAAGTAATTAGATTTATTAATAATAACCCTCAAACTTTATAATTAAGGAAAGAATAGTCCAAAACGACCCTTAAAACGTGGGGAGAAATCCTAAACTGCCTGGGATTGTGCAGCCTGTGACGGGCCGTCGTGGGTGCGACGGTCCGTCACACAGGCCGTCGTGTCCTCCCCAGGTTTCTGGTGGCTGTGACGGCCCGTCACCCCTGTGACGGTCCGTCCTGCCCTCCGTCCTGACGGTCAGAGACTCGTTTCTTGTACCAAATTCTCAAAAGTTGAAGTGTTTTGCAACGGGTACTCACGACGGTTCGTCGTGGATGTGACGGCACGTCCTGCAGGTCCGTCACAACTTACAGAGAGTCGATTTTTCAGTACCCAATTTCAAAACTCTAAGTGTCATGGAACGACACTCCCTCGACGGGCCGTCGGGACCACGACGGTCCGTCGTTCCATCCGTTGTCCCAGCCAGTTTTTCCAGAAATGGACTCTGTTGCTCAAAACGACTAAACAGGTCGTTACAATAGATACCAATTTACCCATCGTTCGTCCCCGAACGATCAAAAGAAGAAAACCAGTGGCGAAGAGGAGTACCTGAATCTGTAAACAGATGTGGGTATTTCTCTTGCATATCCGCCTCCTTCTCCCAAGTAGCCTCTTCGACCGGTCGATTCTTCCATTGGACTTTGATGGATGCAATTTCTCTCGACCTCAACTTGCGAACCTCCCTATCTAATATAGCAACAGGCTCCTCCTCATATGACAAGTTCTCATCGAGTAAAACTGAATCCCAACGGATGATGTAGTTTCCATCTCCATGGTATCTTTTCAACATGGACACATGAAATACCGGATGTACTCCGGACAGCCCTGGGGGTAAGGCTAACTCATAAGCCACCTCCCCTATTTGCTTTAGTACCTCAAATGGTCCAATATACCTTGGACTTAGCTTACCCCTTTTTCCAAACCTCATCACCCCTTTCATGGGTGAAACCTTCAACAAGACTTGTTCACCTTCCATGAACTCCAAGTCTCTAACCTTTCGGTCTGCATACTCCTTTTGTCTACTTTGAGCCGCCAAAAGATTTTCTTGAATAGCTTTCACCTTCTCCATAGAATCCCTCAAAAGATCGGTACCCCAAGGTCTAACCTCGAATGCATCAAACCAACCAATGGGAGACCTACATCTCCTACCATACAATGCTTCAAATGGAGCCATGTCAATGCTTGAGTGATAGCTATTATTGTATGAAAACTCCGCTAAGGGTAAGAAGCTATCCCAATGGCCACCAAACTCTATCACGCATGCGCGAAGCATATCCTCCAACACTTGAATCGTTCGTTCGACCGACCATCGCCTGAGGATGGAACGCAGTACTAAGGTCCAACCTAGTACCCAATTCCGCATGCAATGTTTTCCAAAACTTAGAAGTAAACTGCGTACCTCTATCTGATATGATGGATAATGGAACCCCATGCAATCGAACAATCTCTGAGATATAGACCTTGGCTAACTTCTCTGCGTTGTAAGTCACCTTTACCGGAATGAAATGAGCAGATTTAGTTAGCCTATCGACAACCACCCAAATGGAGTCATACTTACCCAATGTCTTTGGAAGACCAACCACGAAGTCCATTGCGATTCTCTCCCACTTCCATTCAGGAATGGGCATTCTCTGAAGTGTTCCTCCGGGCCTTTGGTGTTCATACTTTACTTGTTGACAGTTTGGACATTTAGCAATAAAGTCAACAATATCACGCTTCATTCTACTCCACCAAAAGTGTTGCTTTAGGTCACGGTACATCTTGGTTGCACCCGGATGTATAGAATACCTTGAGCTATGAGCTTCTGCCAGAATAGTGTTGATCAAATCATCAACTCGGGGTACACATACCCTTCCCTTAATCCTCAAAACACCTTCCTCATCAATTGTTGCTTCTTTAGCCTCTCCTTGCAACACTTTGTCTCGGATTCGCCTTAGTTTCTCATCATCAAACTGTTTTCCCTTAATCTTGTCAAGAAAAGAAGATCTCGACTCCACACTAGCTAACAATCCTCCCTTCTCATTTACTTCTAACCTCATCAAATCGTTAGCCAAAATCTGTACTTCTCTAGCCAATGGGCGCCTAGAAGCTTGCAAATGAGCTAGACTTCCCATGCTTCCCGCCTTTCTACTCAAAGCATCCGCTACAACATTCGCTTTTCCCGGATGATACAAGATAGTGATATCGTAGTCCTTTAGTAACTCCATCCATCTCCTCTGTCTTAAGTTCAAATCTTTCTGAGTAAAGACGTACTGAAGGCTACGATGATCCGTGTAGACTTCACACTTAACCCCATACAAATAGTGTCTCCATTGCTTTAGTGCAAATACTACCGCGGCCAACTCCAAATCATGGGTCGGATAGTTACGTTCATGCACCTTTAATTGCCTCGAAGCATAAGCAATTACACTCTTCTCTTGCATTAGCACTGCACCCAACCCAGAATAGGATGCATCATAATAAACAATGAAGTCCTTACCTTCCACTGGCAAGGTGAGAATGGGTGCGGTAGTCAATAAAGTCTTGAGCTTTTGAAAGCTTTCCTCACACTCATCCGACCATACAAATGGAACATTTTGCTTAGTCAAGTTCGTCAATTGGGAAGCAATAGAAGAGAATCCCTTGACAAATCTGCGGTAGTAGCTAGCTAACCCAACAAAGCTCCTTATTTCTGATACATTAGTGGGTCTTACCCAATTCTTCACTGTCTCAATCTTAGATGGATCTACCATCACTCCATCCTTAGAAACTACGTGCCCCAAGAAGGACACCGCATCTAGCCAAAACTCACACTTAGAGAATTTGGCGTAAAGCTTTTTCTCCCTCAACATTTCCAATACTATTCTCAAATGTTCCTCATGTTCCTTCTTGCTCTTCGAGTATACCAATATATCATCAATAAATACGATTACGAAGAGGTCCAAATATGGCTTAAAAATCCCGTTCATCAAGCTCATGAACGCAGCAGGGGCATTCGTAAGACCAAAAGACATCACCACAAATTCGTAATGCCCATACCTCGGTCGGAAGCGGTCTTTGGCACATTCGTTGCTCGTATTTTCAATTGATGATAACCGGATCTCAAATCAATCTTAGAGAAGACACAAGCACCTTGTAATCGATCGAACAAGTCATCAATGCGAGGAAGAGGATACTTGTTCTTTATGGTTACCTTGTTTAGTTGTGCGTAGTCTATGCACATCCAAAACTCCCATCCTTCTTCTTCACAAACAAAACCGGAGCACCCCAAGGGAATGCACTTGGTCTAATGAAGCCTTTGTTCAATAACTCTTGAAGTTGTGCCTTGAACTCTCTTAACTCCCCCGGAGCCATTCTATAAGGGGGGAGAGAAATGGGCGAGTACCGGTTCAAGATCAATGCAGTCAATATCCCTATCTGGTGGCATACCAGGAAGATCATGTAGGAACACATCCAAAAATTCTCGAACTACGGCGATTCGATTGAAGGTACTTGAATAGTGTCATCCTTAAGATGTGCCAAGAAAGCTAAATACCCTTTACTGACCATTTTCTTAGCTCGAAGAAAGGAGACGATGCGGACCGGATTGGAAGTGTAGTCACCCTCCCACACTAACGGATCTGTCCCAGGCTTGGCTAACGTCACCGTTTTAGCATTACAATCCAAGATCGCAAAATTCGGAGAGAGCCAAGTCATACCCAGGATTACATCAAAGTCAACCATTTCTAGAATAACCAAATCTACATAAGTGTTGCTCCCCACAAAATTCACCAAACAAGACCTATACACTTTTTCAACTACCACAGACTCAAGAACTCATCCCTCTTCCTATCCCTCAAGGTCCGGGGGATATACTTTTCCATGAACAAATTCGAGAATGATTCCCAAGTCATAGGTGGTGCCTCTGTTGGTTGACACTCAACATGTGAACGCCACCACATTTTGGCGTTCCGTTGAAGCGATAGCTCACGAACTCGACACCAAACCTCTCTACTATACCCATCTTGTGTAGTAGCTCATGACAATCAACCAGAAAATCGTAGGCATCCTCCTCGATTACGCACCCTTAAAGACTGGAGGTTTCAATTTCAAGAACTTCTTGAAAAGTTCATGTTGATCGTTTGTCATAATAGGCCCGATGAGTCGACGTGGAAATGTGCCCATTCCCAATGGTGCATCCATGCGGAGCCATAGTAGCCGCATGTCGTACCTCAAACCGGAGGTGTTGGTGCGAAACCCTGGAGGTGCTCGACCGTGATCGGATAACCCGCTAAGACAAGCGAGAACCTGATTGATCATCTCTGGGGTAGGTTGAGGTGGCATTTCCTCATTTTGTACTTGCTCATTCACCCCATCCTCCCCTTCTCTTATCACCTCTTCAGTCGGGGGAGGAGTCACCGCCCTAGTTATCAGATGGGCTAGGTGCTCGTCCTCTTCCTCTAGAGGACGTCCTCCCACGACCTCTACCACGGCTTCTTGCCGCTACTCTTCCTCGAGCTACCGCCCCAGTGGCTGGCTCAGACGCTTCTTGTCTTACCGATGTTGGTGTTGGCGCAATCGTTGCTCTAGTTCTAACCATCCGCGAAATAGAGTGACGATGGTCAGATACCAATTCGTATCGCCTAGATACCAATTGGACTCAAGTAGTAGCACGAAAGAAAGAATGAAAGAGTGGAATTTTCCTAAAGTCTTGTAGCCTCTCAAAGAAAAGTAAAGGCGTCCCCCTACCGTTCCTTAAGACTCTACTAGACTGTTCTTGTGTGATGAGACCAACGAACCTAATGCTCGATACCAAGTTTGTCACGACCCAAATCGGGCCGCGACGGCACCCACATCTACCCTCCTATGTGGCGAACCAACCAATTTAACCCTTAACATTTCAATATATAACAACAGAAAATAATGCGGAAGACTTAACTCATTAATAAAACAATTCAAAACTATTATTAATATCCCCAAAATCTGGAAGTCATCATCACAAGAACATCTATCTCAAATTACTAAACTAGGAATGTCTAAGAAGCTAAAACAAATACTAGCTAGTCCATGCCGGAAGTTCAAGGCATCAAGACTTGAAGAAGAAGACCAGTCAAGCTAGACGCATTAGCTCACCCCGAATTTCCGATGAAGTGAAGACTGCTAGATCTCTTGTTGAGTTGAAGTTGACGGAACGTTTGCTGCATTACACAAATAACAAAGAAGAAAAACATAAAAGTAGGGTCAAGACAACCACACGCATCGAGTAGATATCATCGGCTAACTCAAAATAGGGAACAGTATATATCAATAATAATGCAAATCAACTACAATACTCAACATGTAGCAATAACAACATGAGTTCATCAATGATTACAACCGAGTTCACACATGAGGACTCAAGCCTCAATACCATACTCATTTGGGAATTAAGTTCATTAGATTGAGTATATTCATTATCTTTCAAGATTCATTATCTTTCTTCCTCTTGTGTCGGTACATGACACTCCGCTCCTCTATTTCTATCCTGGTGCCGGAACGTGGCACTCCGATCCTCATATACTATCCTGGTACCGGAACGTGGCACCCGATCCATATTCTATCCTGGTGTCGGAACGT